>JASCZI010181550.1:0-15259 GCA_036250425.1 Stylosanthes scabra
TGCGGTTTTTTAAATTACCATTTTTTTTCTAACAAACGTTTTTTGTATTCGTTCAAACTTTTTAAATTTTGGAAGGATAAAACTACCATGTCCCGAAAAAAAAAAAAGAAGAAGGCTGTCTAAAACTATAAAACAGATATTTTAGGTACCAACTCCTCATTTAACCCTAAACTCTTTTCCCCAGACCCAAAAAAAGAAAAAACCCTAAACTCTTTTCAAGTTCTGAATTTCAAATTAGCATTTTTTCATAAAACCTATTTTTTAAAAAATTTTATATTCATTAAAACCATAATGCTATATTTAAATTAGTATTTCTAAGTGAAGTAGAATATGGTTAAACTAAATAATAATATCTTCCAAAAAGTAGTTTAAAGAAGATCATATCTCCTTATTTATAATCTTTTAACAATAATAATAAAATAATAAAATCAATATCTTTTAGAAAATAGTTTAAAGGAAGATCATATCTCCATATTTATAATCTTTAATAATAATAGTATAATACTAAAATCAATAGCTTGCAGAAAATAGTTAAAATGAGGATTGTATTTCCTTATTTCTAATCGTCTAATTTCCAAAACTTGGTGTAAAAAAAATTCCTCAAAAAATTCTTTATGCCTTTGACCAATCCGTAGCAAGAGCCTGCAACAGAAACAAAATCAAAACAGAATATCTCATAATAACAGTTACCCCAATTTAAATATCATTATTATCTTATCAGTTATCCCTTATCCCAATTAATTCCTTCCCTTTTTTTTCATTAGTAAGCTTAAAAAAGATAATTTTTGAATCAATTTTTTCTAGTATCAAGCGAAAACAAATATTTATTTTTAACAAAAAAAAATTCAATATAGTTGGCCATTTATTCGGATATTTCCATCTATTTAAGCTTCTAGTCTTTTATTTATCTTCACACATAAACCATTCATTGACCTACTCCAAAAGCCATTGATCACTGCATTACAAGAAGCCAAAGAGAAGAAAAAAAAAAGAAATCAGGATGTTCAAGGTGGCGAATGCATCACAATACCTGCTAATAACAGGTGCAGGGATCAAAGACGTGAAGCTCACGAAGAAAGGATGGGTGTTTCCATGGCAATCATGCACTGTGCTGGACCTTTCTCCGGTAAACTACACATTCGAGCTCCAAGCCATGAGCGCCGAGAAGCTCCCTTTCAAGCTTCCTTCGGTGTTCACGATTGGTCCACGTGTCGACGACGAAGAGTGCCTCCTAAAGTACGCCAAGCTCCTATCGTCCCATGAAAAGCTCTCCAACCACGTCAATGATCTCGTCCAAGGAGTAATCGAGGGCGAGACTCGTGTTCTGGCTGCCTCCATGACTATGGACGAGATCTTCAAAGGAACCAAGGAGTTTAAGCAAGGTATATAATAATATCCAAATTTCAAATTTTTTGATATCATGTGCTTTTTTATTCTTGTGTCATGTATTTGCTATTAATTTCAGTTAGGAGAGTTAGCATGAAGCTTTGGTTGTTTCTTGATCATGATATTTTATAGCTGTGCAACATGAAATTTTGTGGTCGTATCTTGATATGGCAATGTCGAAGAAGATGATCAAATATGACCTAAAATCTGTGATTTTTTTATTGGGAGTAGTTGATCTTTAAAAATATTATTACGTTTTATCAATATAAATATTTTTATATATTTAAAGAATACTGTATTAATTAAATCTACATACTTAATTTAAATAATATTTTTTCTAAACCCTAAATTTGAATAGTATAAAAGTAAGGCGTTGAACTAAAATATATAACTACTAATGTTGACAAAAGAGTTCCTTCTAACATTCCCTTGTAGTTTGTATTTAAATTTAAGTGTACTTGGATATGTAACATGTTGATTTATGAATATACTAGGAAAAAGGGTTTATTAAAAAGGGTTTTTTTTTTTTTTTTAATATGATTGAATTGATTTTTCTAATCATATCAGCAAAGAGAAAAAGAAAAGATGATAATTTTTCTACTAAAAATATAGACAACACCACGTTAATTTATATTGGTTACAACTCAAGAAAATTGATCTAGAATAGAAGAAACTTTTGAAAAGTTATGACTGCAAGTTAGTGTGTGCTTGATTTGCAAGTTGTTGGTAATGATGTTATGAGTAAAAGAAATGAATTAATTGAAACTAATAAGATGCATTATGTAACTATGGCTTGAAGGTGTGTTTGAGAAAGTTCAACTGGAGCTGAACCAGTTTGGGCTGCATATCTACAATGCAAATGTGAAGCAGCTGGTGGACGTGCCAGGACATGAGTACTTCTCTTACTTGGGCAAGAAGACTCAGATGGAGGCCGCTAATCAGGCCAAGGTCGACGTTGCTGAAGCCAAGAAGAAGGGTGAGGTTGGTGCCAAGCTCCGCGAAGGCGAGACCCTCCAGAACGCCTCCAAGATCGATGCTGAGACCAAGATCATTGCCACTCAGAGGAAAGGCGAGGGCGATAAGGAGGACATCAAGGTAAATATATGAATTTAACTGCACGTGAGTATTCATCGTGAGGGTTTATAGTTTATAGTTTATACTGACTAGTATTTTTATTGAGTGTTGTAGGTGAGGACAGCAGTGAAGTTGTTTGAGAATTTAAAGGAAGCTGAGGTGGCAGAGGCAAATGCAGAGCTGGCGAGGAAGAAGGCGGAGTGGGCGAAGGTGGCGAATATGGCGGAGATGGAGGCCTCAAAGTCAGTGAATCTGAGGGAGGCAGAGCTGCAGGGGGAGGTTGAGAGGATGAATGCTAAGGCCAGGACCGAGAAACTTAGAGCTGATTTACTCTCCAAGGCTAGTGTTGAGTATGAGACCAAGGTTAGCGATGCCTTCAACTTTATTAGTTATGTCTTATGTGTGTTATTTCTGTTATATCTGGAACCTAATTCTGTTAGTTAATTAGTTAGTTAGTTAATCATGCATAAGTGGCACTAGTTATGTAATGATTCTGCTGCTGCACTCATAACACTATTTCATAAATTGATAGTTGATTCAAACACTTTTTGAAATGTCAATATATAATTGTGGAATGAAATCTTGATATTTATATTCTTTGAGGGCACGGATCCATAACGAGTAAAATTATTCAAGAATGCTATTTGTACCACCATGTATTTATAAATAAAGTCATTTATAATGTATACTTAGCATAATCCTTAATTATTTGACAGGTACAAGAGGCAAACTGGGAGCTATACAAGAAACAAAAAAAAGCAGAAGCAGTTCTTTTCAAAAAGGAGAGAGAGGCTGAAGCACAAAGGAAAGTAGCAGAGGCAGAGTTTTTCGCTCGCCAGCAAGAAGCCGATGCACTGTTATACGCGAAGAAGAAGGAGGCAGAGGGGCTTATGGTGCTAGGGAAAGCCAGAGGTGCATATCTCAAGACACTCCATGATGCACTTGGAGGAAACTATGCAGCTCTAAGGGATTATTTGATGATAGAGGGTGGAATGTATCAAGAGATTGCCAGGATTAATGGCGACGCCGTGCGTGGACTCAAGCCGAATATCAGCATTTGGACCAACGGCAATGGCGAAGGCAGTGACGGCGGCAGCGGTGCTACCGCGTTGAAGGAGGTTGCCGGTGTGTATAAGATGTTGCCACCTTTGTTTAAGACAGTTGAAGAACAAACTGGTATGCTGCCTCCTGCTTGGATGGGAACCTTGCCTCCAAATAATAATAATGCGGTGGCTTAGCTAATTAGTTTCTTGTGTGAGTACTTATTTTATAGTATAGTATTTTGTCTCTCTTGAGTTAGAAAACATATGGTGTGATTAAGTATTTTTAGGTGTCTATATGGTGGGACTAAGTATTATCTCTATGGAGACCGAATTTTTATTTTGAATAAAAAATTAAATTTCATATTTACCGTATATGTTATCGAAAAATTCAACTTCTCTCTCGCTTTTCTACTTTTCTCAAAGTTTTTCACATTAATCATGAACGGCCACAACTTTGCATATTATTCAAGGGCTGAAGCAGTTCATATGCAACGGCCATATAGATTTTAATTTATAGTTTAAGTGTTTAAACGTAATTAATTAGTTAATTAATTAAATTATACATGTTTTAAAGCACGTAAAATATGTTTTATGAGCCAATATAAATGTATTTTTGCTAGCATGCATGAGAAGACTTGGAAAAACAACAAATGCAAACAGTTAAAAAATGTTTACCTGCTTAATGAATATTCTAGAAGCAAAGGAAAACGACAAGAGAGAAGAAGAATAAAACTTTTTAATTTATTTAATCAATAAATGGATAAGACAAATTACGCAACCTTTGTAGCTCAACCCTCACCATTCATTATTATTCAAAGAAGAGAAGAAGAAGAAAGAATGAAATTGACAAATCAGAATCGAGTTATTTCACTTTTTCCACCAAAGCACGCTGATATAAAATGCCGCCATCTTTGTCCAATTCTAACAGTAACAAACAAACCAACAACACTGCGTAAAAAATAATACTAGTAATTAGAATGTTAGGTATATGTATACATTATTATTACTTATTTTTCTGGTCTCCTTGCTCGCTCGTTTTATTTCCTAACAGCTCTCTCATCTACGTCAACGATAACTCTGCAGCAACGCTTTCTGAATCAAATCAGACAGGTGAAAATGTGAATTCGATGCAAGTGCGATTCTATAATTCTCGATCCTACTTCTTTTTTTCTTTTCTCTTTTTATTCTTATTATTATTTTTGGCTTTGATGTCTTAGCAACAAGATTCGGTTGCGAAAATGCGTTGTTCCTTTCTCGGAGAAGTTGTGTTATAGTTAGTTATGGAAATTGACTTTTATGGTTGACTTTATGAACTAGTTCCAGTTTTTCTTCTTCTCTGTGCTGTTCTGTTTGTTGTGGATGGATTATTTAACTGTTAAATATTACTCAATAGTTAGTATGGATTTAATTTTTATGCACCATAAATATATAAATATCGTGTATTATTACGTCAGCAAAGGTAGTTATATTTTATTTCCAATTCTTAAATAGTCATCAAAAACAATAAATTAGATTTAGAGTTGATGACAATGTAATATGTTTATACTGTTAGTTATTAAAATTATGTTCAATTTATTCAGTGGCTAATTTTATAAATTGCTGGTGCGATTTTGTTGCAACGTTTTGTGATTTGATGGCCTGAAAATGGATCTTCCTTGGGAGTTCTTGGGAGGCAGTTATAGTAAATTAATTTTGACAAGTAAGCTATGAAATGTTGTAATATAAACATTAAATAGTTCCTCTCTTAATTTCCTGCTTTATATGGCTGTGGTGTGATGAGTAATTCTCTTTAATTGTATCTTTGTTTTCTCTTCTATTGCAGGCCTCTAAATTATGGGAAACACTGAGTCATACGAATCTGAAGAAAATATTTACCAACAATCATCATCGTATGATCGAAGTTCGGTAAATTCTGTTTATCATCAACCTTCTTCTTATGATAGGAGTTCAAGTTCAATCAATACTACCTATGATCAACCCTCTTCTCATGCTGGGAGTTCGCGGAACACTAGCCACCATCAACCCTCTTCGCGCAATACTAGGCATCAACATAAGCAGCAACCAACATTTATAGCTGACAATTTCAGCTCTTTGGATGAGGTTTTGGTTACTATTTTGCTTAGTGAGAATACTTATTATTAGTATTGATCTTGCATTACAATGATAGTCACTGTTGGCGAACCCGATTGGCTATCTGTAGAATTAATCTGAATCCACTTAGTTATATTTCAGGTTATTTCTGCTCTAAGAGAAGCAGGTCTTGAATCTTCAAATTTAATTCTTGGTATTGATTTCACAAAAAGCAATGAGTGGACAGGTTAATGTTTTATCTTTTTAAAATTCTATGAATTTTATATATGCACACATTAGCACATTTGTGCAGTGAATGTTAAGAAGTCACATATTGATAACTGTAGGCAAGCACTCGTTCCATCGAAAAAGCCTTCATCATATTGGAAACACTCCTAATCCATATGAGCAAGCGATATCTATAATTGGTCGTACTCTCTCTTCTTTTGACGAAGATAACCTGATACCATGTTTTGGTTTTGGTGATGGTGAGTATCTGTTTCTGATTCTAGAGAGAAATTTCTGTATTTTTCTCTTCTATTGATTACAGTGAATTTGCTTCTGCAGCATCTACACATGACCAGAATGTGTTCAGCTTTTATGCTGATGGTAGATATTGTAATGGTTTTGAAGAAGCACTCGAACGTTACAGACAGATTGTTCCACACTTAAAACTTTCAGGTTTGTTTACAATATTGTAATCCTTGCTTAACCGGAGTTTGGATCTTGGAATTGAAATTTTAGTAATGTTTCTTGTATCAACATTCAGGAGGACAATTGGGTAGGAGATTCTTCTTTAGTTGGTATTTCCATGGCTTTATCATCTGTTTTCTTAGGCTGTTCTCTTGTGCACAACTTTTAGTATTCAAGACACTACTCTCTCTTTTTTTGTTGGTGGCATTTTCAATTCAATAAAATGACGAGAAATTATCAAACCTAGGATTTAGTCTCCTTAGCTCCTTTCTCTTATCATCTAGTTCATATAAAAGGACTGTCATTCCAAGAAAAGGGAAGAATCAGGGAGAAAATGCAATAGAAAGTGAAGGAGAAAAGAGACATTATAAATTTTATCAGTTGCATCAAAATGACTGTACTACATAGGACTTATGTTTGTAGCTATCAGTGTAGCCGAAAGATTCGACTGTAGTGCATAATAGGATTAACATTATTCAGTTGTTCCAGTGCATAATGGCTTATCTTCTGGTATTTAGTTTTCAAGTACATATTTTGGACTCTAAAGTAGATTTTGCCTTTGTGGTACTTGGAGATCCTTGGATCGGTGCACTTGATTTGGTATTCTTCATGGTATGGAGTTTTGAACAATAGAAATTAGATGAAAATGATGTAATTTGAAATTGTTGCAATTGGCTAGGGAGAAATTCCAAAAACATTTACCAAAGATCTCTTCCTACTTAACCTTTTGTCAAATAGGCTATTTTTTAGCCTTCTAGGAGGGTTTAGCTCTTGGGTGGGTTGAATTGATTGGATTTCCTTGTATGAGAAGCAAAGGGACTAGTGTGCTTTCTATCCTAGTAAATCTTCTTTTAGTAATCCTTCTGTGTTTTGTCCATTTCTGTTGTTAATTCTTCATTGTTTTCAAAGAGGGAAAATTCTATCTAAGAGAGCTTAGGTATAGTAGCAATGATATGATGATTTGATTATATAAGGTTCGTCCTTGTTATTAGGTCCAACATCATTTGCGCCGGTAATCGATGCAGCAATTGACATTGTGGAGAAAAGCAATGGTCAATATCATGTTCTTGTCATTGTTGCTGATGGACAGGTTCTATCCAATATTTTTCTCTCAATAATTTCTTTTCATAGCTTGAATAGTTTGTGTGTTTCTATTTGTCTTCCTTTTATCAATATTATTTCTTCTTTCACTTTAGGTTTCCCGAAATCCAGATACAGGAGGACGAATAAGGCTTAGTCCACAAGAACAATCAACTATTAATTCTATAGTAGCCGCAAGGTAAATTGATTTCCTTTATAGTCTTTTGCTGATTTCTACAGTAGATGTCTCTTACATGAAGCTATTCTGATTGGCAGTCATTATCCTCTCTCAATAATTTTGGTTGGTGTTGGAGATGGGCCGTGGGACGAGATGCAGCAGTTTGATGATAACATTCCTGAGCGCTTATTTGACAACTTTCAGGTACTTGATAGTGCTCAAAATATTCAAGTACTATATATGCTTCTATAGTAATGAGATTCAATAACCTCTAGTTTGGCATATTAGTGAGCTAAGGGGATAATATAATAGTAATACATTAGCTAATTCCAAAATTATGCACAGTTTATAATTTGTTGGCCATAGTGTTTTATGATTATATATTTATATTCTCTTGGTAGAAAAAGATACAATATGGAGTTCTACTATCTTAAGATTAGTAAGTGTAAGATGACTGTTAAGCAGGTTTACCCAACGCCTAACATGGATTAGGGAGGTTCTTTACTTAAATTTGAAGATAAACCAACTCTATTTGTGCCATTTTTTCTGCAAGAATCAAACATTCTTTGGTATGTGATGTATTAATTAGCAGTGATGACTTTGTAAAATGCCTAAATTAATGCTTATAATAGCAAAAGGTGACTGCAAAATTCAGTGTTCTGTATTTTAGGATCCTCTCTTAAACTCTTTTTTTTTTTTTTTTTTTTGATGAAGTTGACATAAAATTTACTTTATTCCTTTTTGTCCCCTCAGTTTGTGAACTTCACAAAGATCATGTCTGAGAACACAGATGAATCAAAGAAGGAAACAGCATTCGCACTTGCTGCCCTCATGGAAATTCCATTTCAATACCGAGTGGCCCAAAATATACAACTAAACAAGTAAGTCAAGCTCACACTTTTGTGTTATGATTACTACTAAATTATATTCAGGAGAAACTCAGTTCCAAATCGTTGACACTGTAGCGATTCGCCAGTTTATCATCATAAACGGCCTCTCCCTCCACCTAAGGAAGTAATAGCTCATGATAATGCAGTCCCCCCGGTTCCCCCGCCAACAGAAATGCTCGAATCAGCTGAGGAAAAAGCACCAGCTGCTGCAGAGCCAGTATGTTTACTTCCTCCTCCCCTTTTGTATCTTCCTTGATAGATTCATTTTGACATCTCATTATGTTCCTGATTTAACTATCTTTATCCTATTCAAGGTGTGTCCCGTTTGCCTGACAAACCCGAAGGACATGGCATTTGGATGCGGTCATACGGTAAGTCTCACTGAAAAGCTTTATTCTTGTTTAATGCTTATATCAACATGCTCTACAGCTTCTTATCTCTGGTTGTTTCAATCATACATCTTAGAAAGGGAATTTAGATTAACAACGCCAAACTAGAGTATCTATGTTATCAAAACATTTAAAGCAGTTTTGCACTGGCTGAAGCTAGCAACATACATCAAAGTGTCATTATCTTCTATTATATACTATTTTTTTTTTTTTTTTGGTTAAAATCCTTTTAGATTTTTAGATCAAAGTCTTCTTAAATAATTTTGTACTTATTTTACACAAGTTATGATATTTTAAGGGGAAATAACCAAGATGGTCATCCACTT
Source organism: Stylosanthes scabra (assembly GCA_036250425.1). Taxonomy (NCBI): domain Eukaryota; kingdom Viridiplantae; phylum Streptophyta; class Magnoliopsida; order Fabales; family Fabaceae; genus Stylosanthes; species Stylosanthes scabra. Next base: position 9,130 of record JASCZI010181550.1, read on the forward strand.
CTCCAAGTAATATTATCCCCAACATTAATATACACTGGAAAAGAGGGCAAAAAAAAAAAGATTGTTAATACGAATACACAAGATGATGAAAAATGCATCCTTTTTCTGTCTGTTATGTATAACTTTTGCATATCAGTATAATTTGCATGTAAAAATGTGCCTGATATTATTTGTCATTTGCTTTTCCCCTTTTTTTTGTTTGAAAATTTTGTCTAGACTTGCAAAGAGTGTGGCATGACATTATCTGCATGCCCGTTGTGCCGACAGCAAATAACAACTCGTCTGCGATTGTACACTTGAGCTGGAGAAGAAGAGGGTGCGCGGGGGCACCTCCTTCAGTCAAAAACAAATATATAAAGGTGAAGTAAGAAGTTAAAAGAAATGAGAATAGGAGAGTAAAAGAGGATTGGTATCTACATTATACAAGGATTCAAATTTCATTTCTTGAGAGCTGGTGATTCTTAAATTGCTGATTTTTTGTGTATTTGGTTGTTACTACCATCCAGTGAATGGTGGATACGTAGTAATAACTTCTGTAATCTGTAACATTATTTTTCTATTTTGGGTTACGGGTGAGGTGTAAAGAATGGCTGGGTAAAGCTGTGATTGAATAAAATGCACATTGAGTGACATGTATATATAGGTCAATGTAAATTTCATCCTACAAAATGGTCATGGTCATCGTGATTTCATGTAAATGAAAGCAAACTGCTACAATTTTTTCTTCTTATGAGAGTCCTAATATTATCACATGATGTAGAAGCTACCTCCTTTAGATGGACAACTAGTGCAAATTGAAAACGCCTACAAAGTGAATTCACTTCACTGGTTGAAGACGGGACAATCCTAAACACTATCTTTCAAGGGCCACAATTAACTAAGATAAACTTTTACTTGTCCAGAGAATTTCAAACGTGAATTTGATCGTCAAATGATCATGATATCGATTTAGTTATGTACGATTTTTCTTCTTTCTTTTTTCTTGAACGGTATAACCTTCACACTTAAGTAACTAAATCTTTTAAAAACAAAAATTTGTCATTTTACTAAAACAAACTTATGGCATGGCCTTTACAGTAAACATGCCAGAATTGGTGAACAAAGATACAGGCTTACATTCTTTACGAAATTAAGCTAGCAAATTCACACCTAGACTAGATATAGATCACACAAAATTAGGCCTATCGTTACATTGCCGTTCCTTTTCAGGATCATGTCATAGGATTCCAAGTCTGCAGAGCTTGCACTTCAATCCCCCAAACAGCATATTTGGTGATGCCAACGATTGTAACATTAAGTTATCTGGCATTCATGTGGAGACAATAATTATGGACCTTGACAAAATCTTAGAAGTTCCATCGGTCAAGTTGCAGCTTTGCTTCCGCCATATCTTTCTGAGCCTTTTTTCGTCGATAAAAGATAGGACAATCACGGCTGTAACAAAGTGTGGCAGTATAAATCAGTTATAATGAGTAACTGCATTCATAATTTGCAGGTTCTTGAATGAATCAACAAGAGCAAATATGTGTTGACATCAGTGAGAAGAAACCGAGAAAAATTCCACTAAAATTTCATAATTTCAGCCTCCAGGTTGTGACTGACTGCTAATATAATCTGGTGCTTAATTGAGCATAACTCCGCCTAAAATTTCCCCCTTATATTATATAAAATCTAATAAATATAAAATACCTTGTACAGAGAACGTCCTGATGAAGTGAACCTTGGCATTCCTGGCACTGTGTCCACAACCTCCCGAAAAGCATTTCTAGCTCGGACACTGCACACCATGAAATATTAAGGTCAACATTAAAAATATTTTATATATATAACTGTCCAAAATTGAATATAGGGTATGAAGAGATCACTACCATGTGTCACTGTTTTGCAGTACAGCTCAGCTTCCCTTCCTTTGCAATGGGGGCAAAGAGTGTGATTTCCCTTGCTGAACCAAACGCACCAAAAAAAAAGTATTCTTATTAGGCCCTTGTGTAACTGCTATATGAAACGAAACATAAATCTCCATGTCACATTCTTTCAATGCATGCCCAAGTATTATCAGATATGGTACTAAAGCAAATACAAATCCATAATAGAATTGCAAGGTCTTCAATGTCAACCATTGACAATATGATTCTCATGACCTTAAAAGCCATGTGTTACAACTAAAGTTATGTTTGGTTGAAAGGTATAAGTGGAGGTAAATTTTGTTTAATGAGTTTCATGTGTAAACTTTACTATATTTCTTATACAGTTCAATTCATTAGAAACATCTTAATTATAATGCCAGGCCAAAAAGTCAGCAGGTGAATCAATGGTAATTCTCCCTATTTCTAGAGTCTCAAGTCTTTTGCCTACTAGAACCAACAGAAGCAACCACTACACCTGGAAAACATAGATAATTAACCAGGAAAACATCAGAACCTAAAGAAAACACAATACAGGAAGGAAAAATTGGGTACCCAAGTAAAGCTTTGCAACCAATGCAAGTTAGCTGTTTCTTAGCAAATTTCATGATGCCACTGTTTGATGGAGTAGAAATGGAAATAGATCTTGTGTGGCTTCCATGCAGAAGTTCCTTGCTAGCATTCTTCAGAATTGGCTCAAAAATCCTTAGAATTGGCTGTAACATGAATGAAGATAATCAAGATAGATAACCTTAAATATCAGAGAAAATGTAAAACAGTTAGGAAACCAACCTTGCTGATTTGATTCTCAAGATAGTATTGGGGATCTATGGGTATGTTGTTCTCCAGGACATATATTGGATCCTCTGATCTCTCATAAGCCTAATTTGAGTAATTTCATTACACATAATAATAAATAAAAAAAATGCTTTAAATTTACCAAAAAATAATGAGGGGGCAATGTGAATACCTTGGCACCCTTTGCGGCTTTAATAATAACATACGGTACTCTATCCCCAACATTTGGAGCAGTGGCAGCATCTCGCTGTCAATTATAAATCAAATAGAATAGAATTATGGTCACAGAAAAAAACATCAGAAGTTTAAAGTGATGAAAACAATAAATATATATCTCATAGCTATATTAAACAATGCATGGTTTCACAAATAGTTAACAAACATACATCAACTTATAGGATATAAACAAAGATGGTGCAAAAATACCAGCATCAGAACAAAATCACGTTTTATAACTTCGTAATTATGTGTAGTTTTTTTTCTCAAATTTAAGAAATTGTCTCTTATTTTTGTACTTCGTTGAGAAATCTGTTCTCTTTTACTGCTGCAAACTTTAGTGGTCAACCCTGTAATTCATTACTTTATATGAATGAACTCTATCTTTGAAAAATATGTATATGCTTTCCCACTTTTTCTTTTTCTTTTTTCCCTTCCTGTTCTTTGGTATGAGACATGACTGTGATCATATATTACAATTATACTGAATTATTATTCTTTGCCGAATGAATCTAATTTAAGAAATAAGATTTGCATTTATTTATCACACCAAACCTTGCGCATCCTTTCAGCAAGTTCAACATGAGCCGCCTTCACTTCATAATCATCTCCTGTCTTTGTCAAACCCTATAAAAGCAATCAAGTTAATAGCAATTATACTTCAAGTACACTTACATCAAATATTTGAATGTTCCACAAGAGGCAATTAGCAATGTCAAAAAAAAACTATAGCCTCTGTAGACCCCAAAAATTCACCTTTGTAATAACCAAAAGTGATAAATCCATTCTGTTCATAAGAAGATCTGAAATTGCGTTTTTAACGTATTGAACTGCCCCAGGGATGTCCCTATCAATCAATATTTTGTGAAGACAATCGTTCACAAGGTTTTTGACTAATAAACAATTGTCTCTCCGAACTGTTTCAATACCTGTTGAATTGAATGTAACCAGAGTGTAAGAAGCATTTCAGCAAAGCAACAGATCGGGTAGTTGATAAAAATTGATGTTTACCTTTAGTGTCCATTTTGTCAAATTTGTCAGGTTTTGTCCAAAACAAACCAGCATATCTCTTCTTGCTAATTAGGAGATATGGAAAGTAAACCTTCTCAAACTCCAGTTTGATGGGCTTCACATACGGTAACAAAATACATAAGGAAATAGTAAAATATAAATGAACCAAATAATTTCAACCCATTTGAAAAAGAAAAGCAATTTAAGATTCCAGCAATCAATTTCAGAGCTATCATACTAGAAATTCAGAGCATTTCCAGCTGCAATTTAAGATTCTAGCAATCAATTTCCCTACAATTTCAGTGTCTAAAATTGCATGGCACTGGATGAAATATCATTTACAATGTAGTTACTACATAATCACTATAAGCAAGAAGTTTTTATCTAGTAACCACTAACCAATGATAACTGTATATACAAATGTGATTTCTAAAATTAAGAATGCAATAATTGAACAGGGCAACTTCTATTGTGACTTTCAAAGATAATAGATGATGGAAGACGCAGTGAAAATGTTTTATTCTGTAAGCCTGGATAGCAGCCCCCCACCTCAAATACACGCAACCACCCCCACCCCCACCCACATAAAGGGGCTTTGTCAGGCCCGGAAATTTTGTTATTGTTTGTTGAATTAAAAAAAATCAGTATGTACCATCCTTCGCTTTTTTCAACAGTCATTCACAGGAAAATCACAAAAGAAAAATCTTCTGGACTCAAGATTTTATCACTTCCATGAGCTATCATACAAGGACCAAAGCAAAGAGATTAGAAGTGATTCTGAGTATTACTTTTGTGAAAGTTCCACTAATATATTCAGCAGCTTCTCTCCCCAAGTTCATAGCCTCTTCTACAGAAGAAACACCAAACTGAACCATGACAGAATCCGTGTCACCATATATTACCTGTAGGAAGAATTGCATTTTAATGTAAGACACCAAACATTAAAAAGATGCATAACCAGAAATATGAAATTGATTTGCAAGGATGAAAATTCTCAGGCTTTTAGCTAAAAGCAAAAAGTTTTGATTCCCAGATGCAGCACCATGGGACTAAAAACTTATAACAAGGTAAATTTTCATCTTATCTACTAAGTTCAATGTATGTGTCAACAAAGACACCTAGAGAGTTTCACCAACTAAACCTAGAACCCCAACAAGTGCATAACAGAAAGCAAAAGCAAGAAATTTTCTAAATACAATACCTCGGCGCTGTGTTCGTAGCCATTAAGAGTTGTGAATTTATCTTCCACGAGTTTTTTTGTGTGCTCTATCATTTGTCGACCTTTCAACACATTGAGCATACAATAGTAGGATTGTTATTTCCTTTAAAAAGACGCATGATCTTAAGAATGTAAACGTCAGAAACTAATAAGTGAGAGCAATACCATAGCTTGTTACACTTGACGATATCTCCAAGCATGGTAACTGACCAATAGTTGCTCCAGTAAACCCATATACAGAATTTGCACTAATCTGGGGGAAAAAGAGAAGTAAAATTAAAGAAATTAGTCAAATTATCAAGTAGTACAGTTATTTGTTGATAGTATGCATTGGAGAGAGAACTAAAAGCTATCAAAAGACGAGACATGGAAAAAAACAGAGACATAATTATCATGCATAACTCACCTTCAGGGCTAGTTGTCTACCATCAAGCACAGCTTTTTCAAGGGGATCTTTTGCCTCCTACGAGAGAAACAAGGAAGAGACAAATCAAGATATTATTAAAAACTCAATATAGTTAAAACTAAATAAATGAATAATAAATTTGGTAAAAAACAAATCTAAATATATAGTCAGTAGTCATAGTAAGTACAAAAAGGATACCTTTAAATCTGCTTTTGCCCTTTTACGCGCGGCTAAAAGCTCTTCAAGAATTTCAGGAAGTATTCCCTACATAATTTTCATCATATCAACTTCATAAACTTCTAAAATGAAATCAGTTATAGAGAAAACCTAGTTTGAGCAGCAAAAGTTTTCAAGCAACAGACCTTCTGCAAATTTGATTTAACAAATGTTTCCCCAGACGGAGTTTTGTTCACTGATTCTGGAGGGAGGTTAAGTTTCCGAACATCTTCAGGAGTTACCTTCAAAAACAGTAAGCAAATAGTGCTCAAAAGTCAAACCTTACTCCATAAAAAAATCAATGAACCTGATGAATAAACATAAATAAAACGAAAAAAAAAAAAAAAAAAAAAAAAAACA
>JASCZI010181550.1:15327-32340 GCA_036250425.1 Stylosanthes scabra
AAATTATAGGCCATCATAATAGATGGATACAAAGATGCAAAATCTAAAGTAGCAATTGGCTTTTCATAGAACCCAGCCCTTGCCTCCAATACCTGCAAGTTATAAAAGTTAAAAGAATCATGATCTTGTGCTTGACAAGTAAAAGTTGGATAAATAAAACATCCAAAAGGAAAAGTAGGAAAAGGGTGCCAAGAATATATACACTTAAAATCATGCTTTCATTAATTTTCTTTTACTCTGTTTTTGTTGTTTAAAGAGGGATGAGACAAGTGAAAAGTATTTAAGAACTCCGATTTTAATAGATGGAGAGGACTTTGTATAAGTTCTACTACATATTTTCTGACCTTATAAAATATGGTTACAAACAACAGAAAGTGTCCCAAAAAAAAAGCAGTCTTTACACTACTTTGCTACAGCATTCATGCTTAAAATGTATCTATAAAATTATAAGAAATGCAGTCTATGGAAAACCCTTAGAGCATGGAAGTCGTAAAATAATTTTACCAGCAGAAAGCTTATTTGGTATCTTAATTTCACATTGTACAGGAGATATACAAAAGTAATATGTTTATCCAAGATAGAACCTAATATAATCATCAATTGAACAAATAAGATAATGGATCTGAGAAAGCAAAATGAACTTACAGTGGCGCCTTCATATGTTCCTTGTTCTGAACCAGCCTGTTTTACATTAGGAAGAACCAGGTTCTTCTGCTTTGCCTTCCTAAGGAGTTGAGAAAGTACCTGTAAGGAAATAAAAAGAAGCAAGTACTTTGTCAAATTCATGTGCCAAATAATTTCCATATTCATAATAATTTATTATTAGAATTAGAATATTATTTCTTTACCTTAATGCTTTGGCCCCTGGAAAGCAGAAAAGAAATTGGGACACCTGTAACTCGAGCCATCTCCACGTAATTATAAATGAACATCAATTTATCTAAAAGCCGTTGAGGGAGATAAGCATCCTGCACAAAGATTATAAAGATTGATTCACCATTTTCTATTTTCAAGCACAAAAGGAATCAAATCATGTAAAATATTGCCATAACAAATTCACAACATCTGGCACATACAACTTCAATGAGTAAGATATAAGCATTGCCACTTCTAGAATATAGCCTACCTAGATTATTAAAGATTTTAAGATATCTAAACTCTAATGTTGCACTCCTTTGCATATGTTAAATGTAAACTCATCTGGCTGACTTCACCTAATAGCCTAATCTTTGAAAAGAAATGGTTTGCTACCAACATGGTCATAGTTTCAAAGTCCCAATGACCGACATTTAATACTTTCTGTCTCCCATTCTTCTAAATTAAAACAGTTAAATTTCAAGGTTGCTAATGCACTCTTCATACTTCAAGTCCTATAGGCTTCTACAAGTTGCGTGTGGAGTTATGATAGATGTAACGACATTCAAGATCATTCACCTAAAAGCTTAAACTTTTGGGAGAGATGACCCATGATAATCAATATTTAGAAAACCTAAGTACTTCAATTTACAATATGTGATGTGAGACCATATTTTGTGCCTGGTTCAAAAAAAAAAAAAAAAGACCATATTTTGTGCACCCAAAAACCAGCAAAAATCAGCGTTGACAATAAAAGGATTCCAAAAACAACTTCAGGTTCAGAAATGTTATTAGTGAATTTATAAGTATAGATAAAGTACACTAAACTAGATTTTGCCAAATTGTGTAATCTTGTTTTGATAACCCGGGTATTAAAAGTTTAGCAGAAATGCACTGTAATGCATACAATAACTATAAATAAACAAAACAAAAAGTTAATAAATATATCTATCAGTTGCCTGTCTTCATCTACAACTCCTCTGACTAAAGTATGGGACACCGACTAAAATGCAGACCGAAAATACATTGAGCAGAAGACTGGACATTTAACTAAACATAAGTTTTCCTATCAATAAGAACTTAATAGAAACAGAAGACTGGACATTTAACATTTAAACAAAAGGTAGTGGCAGAGAGCTAAGAGAGAAACAAATCAAAATATGAACCTTTAAACAATACACAGCAAGGCGCCTCCTAGTTTCTGCATTTCCATTCTGAAGATCAGATATGATAGAATGGTGTACATCCTCTTTCTGCAGTATGCAAAAAGGCAGAGGGTTGTTAAATTGGCATCCTTTATATTTTTTCCAAAGGAGTAAGAAAGAAAGAAAACAAAAATATTCAGGCAAACGAAGGCATCATGGAAGTGTAACAATTTATAGGCTTTTTAAAAATATTTTGTGCTGGCTATTAGAACCACATGAAGCAAATTGAAAGACATCCACAAATATACAAACAGTAACTAAGACAAACCAATCAACATTTATTTTGCTAAATTATTATAACCCCATCAAATACATGATCTCACATTTACAATAGCTTAAAAACTAAGACAAAAAAGATGTCAATTGTTTCTTCTACCAACAAGTCAGGTCTTACGAACAGTTCCAAAATGTATTAAAATTAGAATGAAGTAAGGAATAATTACATGGAATGAAATAAAAAGCATTGCCTTACCTGCTCAGAAAGAAAGTGTGCTGAAACAGAATTCAAAGAATAAGAACTTAATTTGTAGTCTCTTTGCATAACCTTCAAAATAAACAAATCCAATAAACTTACTCAGAAATAAAATTGAATTATCCAAACAGAGGGTAATTAATGAAAAGCAATATCAACAGTACCTGGAGCAGATCAAACTGAACTCTCCCTTCTACAGTAACTTCTTTACTTTCCCTGGTTCCATACTGTCTACAAAACCATCAAGTATCAATTTTAATGACAGCTCAAACACAAACTGCAAATGTTTTAAAATTCATAGAAAATGTTGAGAACCTAAAATGTTTTAATTACTTTTGAAACCAAAGTCCTCATTTATTATAGAAGTTGATTTACTCATAAAACCCAACCTCTACCACAATACCAGAAATTCAACTACTGCAAACAAAATGAGGGTGAAACCACATAACAATGTTAATTCTTATGTTTACCTAGATGAGAAAGTTGTATCCTTTACTCGGACCCTACTGTTCCTGATACGGCCCAGAATAGGAAATTCTGCTATTTTCAGGGCTTGAGCTCTCTGAAAACAATAAAAGCATAAACCAAACATATAATTAAATACCAGCCACAACTAAAGTCACCAAAGCTTCCAATTATTAACTGAGTATACTTTCTAATCTCAAAGATAAATCAATACCTCAATAAGATATGGCAGGTCGAATTTGCAGATGTTATATCCAATTATAATATCAGGGTCAACTTCACGAATAAAATCCTGCAAGAAAATCATCTTGATCAGACTATGATAAGATAACAGATAAAGGATTATAGTTCAGTCAACAGTGGTGTAAAATATCAAATATACTCCATGATATACAAGTTCAAGACACAAATGAAGATATTTAATTGCATTAACCATTAATGTGCCGGCATCATACTGTATAATGAAAACACAAGATATCAAATCTTTAATTAGCATTCTCAAAGAGAAATATAAAATATTCAGAAACAACAAGAATACCCTCCAGGCCAGCAGGACTTCTCTCTCTGTATCGAACGACATGACATCAACACCAACTATGGGAGAACATGAATTAAGGGTCATCACATTACGAATGAGTGGCTGATCTTCTCCTTGTAATGTAACCAGATTAGCAATCTGCAATAAAAATGATATTTTGCAGTTCAAAACAATATCATTGTGATGTGAATGATTTTACAAGTGGGAAAAGAGAAAGCATTGGACCTGGATGACAGGATCATGTGTAGGCTCAGGAAAATGACCTTTACGACCAGCACACTCAATGTCAAAACTCAATATGCGAAATGGAGCCATCTTTGAATATTCACCTTCTGGAGCATGGCTAATCAATTCCGAATACCTATAACAGTACTAAGGATAAACAAGAAAAATCTAAAGGTTGTTTTGCAAATTTTGTTAAAAAGAAAAACCTTATTGCCAGACTATTTGATGGTAGTAAGGTACCACCGAGAAAAAGGATACAAGCAATCAAACTCTAACTGACAATGAGACAAACTCCTTGCTGTCTTCTTATATTTCCCGGCAGGAATTTCAATCCAATTACCACCAACTATATTACAATCAATCATGAAGCGAAGGGCAAAAAGTACATTGCTTTCATAAGTCATGAAGCTTTTCATGCCCAGACCATTAAGCTGAATACCTCTATCAAGAATACCTGCCATGTATTATAGTTTTGCCAAGAGAATAATTAACTCATGACCATGTGCAGTTGGGAAGGACAATTGTCAAAATGTAAATACCAAAACATTAATGTAAAGATGTAAGAAACTAAAATTTGATGCTCATCCTAACGAGTAATCCATGGTCATACCACAAAATCACAATGCATAATGATGCAGCTGATGAGAAGTAAAGATATAATCTAAAATTAATCAAGTAACATTGGTCTTCTTTGAAATCATAAAGCTGATTAATATAATACATATAGAAAATCAACTAATAATTTATACCACGGCAGCTGGCAACCATTGTGGGTAGAGCAACTACAACTTTGAGAAAGGGATGAGAATCGGACTGCTGATAGTACATAATGCTTCTTCTCTGAACCAATTCAATACGACGGACAAATTTTCCCACGTTACTGTTTCTATTGGCCTCTCTCATCCTTCCCTGAAGCATCACGAAACAAAAATGCAAGTAAATTATACAACTTATGACTTGGAAAACCATTTGTTTCCTTAATAGTTTTTTATAAAGAAGTAACTAAAAAAACAGAGAATTGGACAAAAGAAATATCCTTAAGAACTAAGCCACATACCTCGAGAGTTTGATGAAAATGGGAGATATCATCTGGACCCATTCCAGGTGGGCAACTGATGTAGAAATATGGTTCAAACCCATGAACATTGCAGCAAACACTGTGTCCTAACAAACAACATTAAGAGCATATTATATAATCCTACAAGGAACCACATAGTTGAGCATGATTATGTATAGATAGATTATGTACAACTATACAACATAGATGCTGTTTATTGATACAAGTGATGGGGAAATTATAATATGAACCATGAAAAAAGGAACCTGAGTATGCAAGGAACAAAATCCTTAATGGCCATGTCTTCACTAAGACAATAAGTATACAAGAATGCAGAGAGTTTAGCAAAAATTACAATTTCACAAATCCTATAATCTTCTCACAGTTAGAGTCTACTAGTCTATCAATAAAATTAATTCTAAATTGTATTGTCAGGTTCAACTTCAGGTGTAAGAAATATATTTAACATAGGTATGACAAACTATCAATATAGCCCTTTCTGAAATATTTATCACTGCATATCAGCCATTTTTCAATTAGATAATTAGAACTAAGTCTGTTGTTACTCTATGTTTAGACTAGTAAATCATAATTTCACCACTTCACCCCAAAAATATGACATTAAAAACAAGGGAAGGCCCATCAAAATAAATGAACCTTATTCTGAAGTATCAGAATATCTATATATCTATATTTAAAAACAACATCATGAAAGTCAAAATTGAGGAACTGTTAAAGAACGAGTCCACATTCATGTCATATTTTCCACACTGGAAAATCAAAGAGTCACTAGTGGATCAAAGACCATTGGTCCAAATAGCTTAAGCATGGCATGCAAACTCCTTTGCAGGGGCTGACTTCTACTTGGGTTAAAATATAATTTAATAATAAACTAAATATGGGGGCACAAGGTTCAAATTCTTCTGATCTCCACATAGTCAAAGAGACTTTTCGATCATTATCCCAAAATCTTAAATTGTTACATTGAGGCTGCACAATAATGTATGCAACTAACAATCTAATCAAATAATCTTATTACAATTCCATGTTAAAAAACACAAGCAGATAATATGAACTTATAAGTTACAGAACTACTAAACCTTATCCATGAGCAAGGCAACAATTGATTCACTCTATGAACTAACAAAACTATTAAACCTTATCCATAAGTAAGGCAACAATTGATCTACTCCATGAACTAACTAATGAATGGTATTAGGACAAATGTTAAAGAGACTAATACCCGGTATCTTTTGTTGAAGAGTAAGTGAGAGCTTGAGTATTAAGCAACAACAGAAATGTTAAACTATACCTTCAACTACTATTGTTCTCTTTAAGACCTCTAATTTTAATTCCTAAACCAATCAATCATTTCTTGGCAAATTAGACACGAAGAACAATTCGACACTTTAAACAGGTAATTCTCAAATTGTTGACTTCAAATGTTTTCGCAGCCCGGAAAGTAAAAGCAAGCCGGAGCAATACTATGAACGGATAATTCTCCAATTGTTAACTGTAAATATTTAGCAATACCGAAAGTAAATGCCAGTAAGAGCTAACCTTCCTTTGTAACACCAAATATTCTAATTATAGCAGCAGGTCCAGACGATTTCGGCATCAACTCTTTGTGGCTCTCTCCAATTACGTAATCAATCTCCAGCTGCTGAAAAACTAAATAAACAAAAATCCAACATAGCAACAATCAATCAAATTCTGCATCGAAAAGCCTCAACACAAAAGCAAAACCCTAGGTGCAGGTTTTCACAGCAGAAAATTGCTGCGGCGGAAACTACTTACGGACGCTGCAAGATTGCGAAACGTAGTCGGAGGAGAGGGGAGGGCGGGTCCACTTGGAGAGGCGGTTAGCGAGGGCCTGGCGCTGCTCGATGTCGCGGAGAATGAGGGACTCTTCGTCCTCCGTGATGAGGGTTTCGGCAAGGAACACGTCCTCGTCGACGAAGTCATCTTCCTGCGACAGGGCCTGGGTCTTTGGCTGGGTGGCCGGCGAGGGCTGCGAAGGCGGTGGAGCAGGGCGTTTCCGGCCGCCGCTGCTCATGGCGGTGAGTGTAATCGAGAAGGTGGAGGGGAAGGGTTTAGGGGGAAGAGAGAGAATTGTGGTGTGAGTGAATAGTGAATACTAAATGAGGTTCCCGCCAGTTTTGGTAGTGATAACAATTGCGTTTTTCCCGCTACGAACAAGCTCATTTGGCATTTATCAGGTCCTTTTAAAGCATTAAGCAATCATTTATAAAAATAAATAAATTAATTTAATATTTAGATATTTTACATAAAAATATTTTTTATCTATCAGTTATATTTTTATACAACAATATATAAATGTACTTTTTATTTATTGTGTTAAAAATATTTTCTAAATTAAAGAAGATTTTTTTAAAAAAATATGTAAACTCTAACTCTTCAAAAAAAATTATTTTTATAGCTCTTTTGATTTTACTAATTAAAATTTGTCAAACATGAAAAAAAAAGTTTAATAATATTCAAATAAGTTTGCCTAAAAAAATTATCATAGAAAGTTTATGAAGTTAATTGAATTTAGCAGCTAATGATGATATATGGTGATGATCGGATTTTTTTTTTAAATAATTAAAATAAATGTAATATATACATAAATAAGCACGTCTTAGGAAATTGACAATTTTAGGTCCTCCTTACATATTCCGGGACTGACAAGCCCGGAACTTGTTCAGTAACATTTCCGGGGTTGCCATGCCCGGAATTTGTTCAGTACTTACTACGGGACTGATAAGCCCGGAATTGGACAAGTATGTTATAATTTGGAATGTCTGATTGGACAGAAATAAAATCTTTGATCCTCGAAATACTGCACAGTAGCAAGCTTCAGAACGGTTATTGGCAAATCCTTTGTAAACAGGGATGATTGGCAGATGGTTGTGGCAGTTGTGACAATGTCAGATAATCAGAGTAGAAAGTACGTGATAGTACGAATTTGAGTACTAAGGTGTGTTTTTATTTGTTTCTTTGCCTACTTTATAATAAACTCTACTCTGAGTTGAATTATTTCTTTAAAAATAAATTCATTTCATATAAAAAAATTCTAATATTCCATTATATATGACTTTTTTTTTTTGAAACTTCTACGGTGTTTATATTATATTGCTTAATTTAACAAATAATTAGAAAAAAAAACAATTTACTATAAAAGATAATTTAGCCACCAAAATCAAAGAGACAACATAGTTAATTTTGTTTTTTTCATTTTAGTTATAATTAACTTTAAATTTTTGTGAAAGAACTCACATTTTTTCTTCTTTTATTATTTTTATTTTTTATTTTGAACCAATTCCGGGCTTGGCAGTCCCGGAATTCATTAAAAAAAATCACATGCCCAATTCCGGGCTTGGCAGTCCCGGAAATGGTTCTGAATCAATTCCGAGTCTGGCCGTCCCGGAATAAGTAAAGGGAATTTATAAACGCAAATTTCATCCAGCGTGCTCATTTACGTAATTAATATATTTAATTTATTTATTTAAAAAAAATTCCAGTGATGATATTGATTAGGTTGAAGCCATTTTCACATAATTTCTTGCATCCTTTTGCACTCGACTTAGCTAAAAAGTTAATAACTTTGTTAAAATTACGACGGACAGGTGAATTTCCTAAGTTCTTAAACGCAACTCAGAAATTTTTTCCCAAAATATCTCTGTCCGCTACATATTTATTATTCGGAAAAACCAAAAGAGATAAGTAAATATCAAAGGAATGACTTTGAAGAGAAAATGAGTGGAGGCAAGAGCGGGGGAGAGGCGTAATGAGGATACCGGCAACGCCGGTGAAAGTAATAAGGGGGAGAGAGATAGCGGGTTTGCATCTGGTGTCAAGGAGGATACACATAAGGATAGAGTTTTGTTCCGAGACAAAGTTGTGGGTGGTGTAGCCACCAAATCCCTTGAGGCGGCTCTGTTGCTGGATGGTGATCGCCTAGGCAAGGTTGTGGGAAAGCAAGGTGATCCTACACCTCCATGTGTGACCTTTACACAGTAAACCCGGGCCACGTTTTCACAACCATTTCAGGATGCCGTGGTGATCAAGGTTCTTGACAAGCATGTTAGTTATACAACTCTTTCTCATAAGTTAAAAGGAGTGTGGAAGCTAAAGGGTGGGTTTGATCTTCTTGACGTTGGAAATGGTTACTTTTTAGCGAGGTTTGATATTACATATGAAAGGGAGAGAGTTGTGGTCCTTGGATGTTGAATGGCCACTACATTGCGGTGAAGCCTTAGAGCCTGACATTTCGGTCCAGTGAAAATTCCTTTGGCTCTACAATGGTTTGAGTTCGAATTGATGGTCTTTCGATTTGGTACTATCACGAAAAGCTCATGATCTTGGTTGCTTCCACAATTGGATTACCAATTAAGGTTGATTTAGCAACTAAGTCGATGGAGCGTGATAAGTTTGCAAGAGCTTGTGTTCAGATTGATCTTGGACTGCCAGTGGTAAGAAATATCACTATTGATGGTGTTGCGTATGAGGTGCAATATGAAAGTTTACAGTTGATATGCACCAATTGTGATTGCTATGGTCATATATCACAAGAGTGTTTGAAGAATAAGACTCCTAATGTCACGGTGGCTTCTACCATGGATGGCCATCATGTCACACCGCTGGCCATGGCTAGCTCAACAGGGAATCTTTTTGAATTTGGAGCAAATCAAGGGATTATTAATGGAAAAATTGTAACTGATGACAAGGTAATTAATTTGCATGATACTCCTCAAGAGGTTACAAATCAGGAGCCCATTTCTGAGGAGGGAAAGTGGACTACTGTTAAAAAGAAAGGAAGAGCCAAGTTGGGCCTTGCTGCTCATGAAAATAGAAAGCCCAATACACCTAGCTTGTCCAAAAGAGGGGTTCCTATAGCTGCTGGAAATAATAAAGCTCATATGGGCTGGGTAGGACGCCCATCTCTCTTCCCCAGCAACGCAACTCATGGGAAAAAGCTAGGGATCCCTCATTCTCAGGTTGCACCCATCGTTTCTGCGTCAGCAAGGAAGAGGCAGCGTCCTGTACTCCTGTGTCTTTGCCGTCCTCGCCGGAGTCTCACGGTCGCGGCGCTGTCCTGAGCTGTCCGACGGCACCTCATGCAGTGGGACGTGTTGATGCCTCGAGTTCTCCGTCGCCTCGCCACGGTTCGACGCTGCAAGGTGCGGCTAATGTCGCTGCCCGGTGCTGCTCGCCGGCGCAAGACCATGTGGTAAGCGATGCTGCTAGCGGCGCTGCTTGTGGTGGTTTGTCGGCGCAACCTGGTAAGCTCAGTGGTGGCCAGCTTCGCCGCGGTGTTGGAGGAAGCGTTCCAAGTAGTTCATCGGAAACTCATAGTGAGAAGCCATCTTCTTCGACTCAGGGTGAGGGTGATGTGCCTCACAAGGTTTCTGTCCAACCCCGGCAGCAACGTAATTGTTGCGGTTCCTGCGCTTGTGCCTCTGTGTCTGTTTATATGGACAGTTTTAACATAATTATGTGGAATATCAAAGGTGCCTCTAACAAGATGGTGCGTGTTCATTGTAAGGAGCTGGTTAGAAAGTATAAACCCTCGTTTTTCATTCTTGTGGAGACTGACTCTGGCTTTTCTAATTTGAAATCCTTCTGGGAGAAGTGGGTTTTCATGCTACTGGAATTGTTGAGGCGGTATGACATAAAATGGGGTATTTGGTTTCTTTCATCTATTTCCCATACTACCTGCAGAATTGTTGATCATTTTGAGCAGTGTATTACTATTGCTGTGCGTTTTGGTTCTAATGAATGGTTATGCAGTGCAGTTTATGCAAGCCCCAATTTAATAGGAGACCTTTACTTTGGGATCACTTGACTAATTTAGCATCTCAATTTGTTTATCCGTGGTTGGTTATAAGTGATTTTAATGAAGTTTTGAGAATTAGTGAGGTGCAAAGAGCTGTGTTTAGTCAGCAACATGCTGATCTTTTTGCTTCAATGATTGAGGATTGTAATCTGCTGGAGCTTCAGATGATTGGTAGAAATTATACTTGGTATAGATGCATCCAAAATGGGATAGATGTTGCCAAAAAAATTTATCGTGTTCTTTTCAATTCTAGTTTGCTCCATTTATTACCAGAGGATTTTTCTAAAATTTTGAACAGGTTGCACTTAGATCATTGTCCAATCCTTGTCCGGTGTAATGGCAATCCTCCAATTAAGAGTAATCGTCCTTTTCATTTTCAAGCAGCTTGGGCAACCCACCCCCTTTACAGAAATGTGGTTGATGGAGCTTGGTCCTTTGGTTCATCTTGTATTCCTTCTAATCTCATGAATGTCCAAGATAAGTCTTTGGATTTTAATTCTAAAATCTTTGGAAATATTTTTGTCAGAAAGCGGGAGCTTGAAAAACAGATTGGGTCTCTCCAAAAACGTCTTGAACAGGTTGATATTCTTTCCCTTCGGTTAAGAGAGAAGCAGCTTAATGATGACTACAGTTTTATTCTTTTGCAAGAGGAGCTTTTTTGGTTTCAGAAGTCTAGAGAACAGTGGGTGCGATTTGGGGATCGTAACACGAGTTTTTTCCATCTTCAAACCGTCATCCGAAGGAAAAATAATAAGATCAAAGGTTTGTTGTTGAGTGATGGCTCCTGGTCAACGGATCCTGTTGCTCCCCAAAATGAAGATCTCTCTTATTTAAAGAATCTATTTTGCTTGGTTGATAATATTGACTTGGATTGTATGAATGATGTTTCCTTGCCTCAACTTAGTTCCCTTGCTTGTGAGAAGCTTTCAGCCCCTATCTCTCTCTTGGAAGTCAAGAATGTTGTTGTTGAGTTTGGAAACAATGTTGTATTTTTGTATGATGACTAACATTAATATTGGTTGGGTAAAAATCCCAAGTGTTGTTTGATGTGTTTGCTTGTGGTTTGAGTGTAGGCCCATTCTATTTTTGTAGCATAATACTTGAATGATAATAAAGGCTTTGTGCTGCAAAGTGAAGAGCAAAATCTGCATCTCTTTGGCCATATGCAAATCTGGTTTGAGCAAAGTAAAGAGAGGGAAACTCCTTCTCTTGTTTGCTTTCAGCTTCTTGGGAAAAGTTTAACATCACATCAACTATCCAATGGAGGAGATTCGATCTTGGAGCAAAAGCAAAGATAGAGGGTTGTGATTGAAAGAAGAAAAGGGAACATCAAATCATCATTTCTTCTGCCCATTGTTGCAACCGAGACTTGCATCAAGAAGGAAGGTTGGAGGTCTTGCTAAGAGAAAGGAAGTCTTGTGAATTACCAAGTTTAGCTCTCATGGGACAGCTACCTTTCTGC
Organism: Stylosanthes scabra; assembly: GCA_036250425.1. Taxonomy (NCBI): domain Eukaryota; kingdom Viridiplantae; phylum Streptophyta; class Magnoliopsida; order Fabales; family Fabaceae; genus Stylosanthes; species Stylosanthes scabra. The sequence continues at coordinate 27,446 of JASCZI010181550.1, forward strand.
ATCAAGCTGGAATTAAGGATTCAAGTTGACCAAGCTTCTTGTTTCATTGGAGGCAACATCCTTGTATTAAAAGGAGGTTCAACCAAAGTGAGAAGCAAGGAGAGAGTGACCAAACTCCATATTCAATCTCATTGCTTCTGCAATGACATCTCCTTCATTGTGCTTCATGAAAATCTTGTTTTTCTTAGTCTATCACTACTTGTTTTTATGAGGAAAAAGGATTATGTGAGGCATTTGTAAAAGCCAAGAGAGAAAATGCAAGAGTGATAGGATTAGTGAAAAGCCATGAACATCTTAGCAGAAATCTTGAGTGTGTTTTTCTGTTTTGTGGATTGAACCTGAGGGTTCCCCTTACCCAAGTTGGGTTAACACTTGAAAGCTAAATTCTAGGTGAAGAGAGCTTAGAGAAGAATTCCTTAGATAAAGTGTGTGTGTGTGTGTTACTCTAGAGGAATTGGTTTATGTATGTAATCAATTGATTGATATAGTGGAAATCCATCAATGTTGTGTTGTGACTGGATGTAGGTTGCAGTGGGGCACCGAACTAGTATAAATCTCTGTGTCGTCTTTACAGCTTTCTATTTCACTTATTCTGTTTTAGCTCTCTGCATTTTATGAGACGAAACAAAATAGTCTCCTGCTTTCGCGCTCAAACTAAAACAGAATATCTAAAGCTTGTAATCGGTTTGGCTCTATCAAAAATGTAAAGTTGTAATAGCCATAAAAAGTGGTCCTAGATTCAACCCCTCTTCTCTAGGCGTTTCACAACCTTCAGCTGTGTTTAGTATGAATTCTTTCAAAGCTCCAGGTCCAGATGGCTTTCAAGCTTTCTTCTTCAAAGAATATTGGGATATTGTGGGTAATGATCTTTGGCAGATGGTCCAATATGCCTTTACTGGTGGCACAATCAATCCTCAAATTATGGAGACCTTGATTGTTCTTATTCCAAAGGTGGATAGTCCTACCATTATGAAAGACTTTCGGCCCATTAGTCTTTGCAATGTGGTGTATAAAGTCATCACTAAGGTGCTTGTGAATCGCCTTAGACCTTTCTTGGAAGATATCATTGGTCCGCTTCAAGGTGGATTCATTCCGGGTAGAAGTACTCCTTATAACATCATTATTGCTCAAGAAATTTTACATTTTATGAAGCATACTAAGTCTAAGAAAGGGACTCTTGCATTCAAAATTGACTTGGAAAAGGCCTATGACAGAGTTGATTGGCGGTTTCTTGAACATTCCCTTATTTGTTTTGGTTTTCCTCCTCGCTCTGTTAATTTGATCATGAATTGTGTTAAGGCTTCCTCTTTGTCTATTATGTGGAATGGTAGCAGGCTTGACAGTTTTGTCCCGAAAAGAGGGCTTCGTCAAGGAGATCCAATGTCACCTTATTTGTTTGTCATTTGCATGGAAAGACTTGCTTGTTATATTTCCAAACTTGTTCAGGATGATGTTTGGGATCCGGTAGCAATTACTAAGGGTGGGCCTAGAATTTCTCATCTCATGTTCGCTGACGATCTTTTACTCTTCTGCAAGGCTCGGAAATCCCAAGTTCACATGGTTATGAATGCTTTATCTATTTTCTTTAAGGCTTCCGGGCTTAAGATTAATCTTGACAAGTCTAAGGCTCTTTATTCCAAGAATTTCAGCAATAGGAGAAAGGAACTCTTTTCAGGTATCTCTTCCATATTGTTCATTCAAGATTTTGATAGATATTTGGGCGTTAATTTGAACCATGCTAGAACTCGAAGAGCTTCCTTCCTTGATGTCTTGGATAAAATTAAGAGTCGCCTGGCTGGTTGGAAAGGTAGGATGCTTAATAGGGCTAGTCGCTTGTGCCTCATCAACTCTGTTGCCTCAGCCATCCTTGTCTATAACATGCAGATTAGCCTTTTTCCGGTTGGTATTTGTAATGAAATTTCTTCCATGATGCGTAACTTTCTTTGGAAAGGTCTTGTTTCTAAAAGAGGTATGAGTCTTGTTAAGTGGAATACTGTCATCACCCTTAAGAAATATGGGGGTTTGGGGGTGCGTGATCCTAGGTGCGCCAACTTAGCTCTTCTTGGCAAGCTTATATGGCATTTTTTCCAATCTCCCAAGAAACTGTGGGTTCAGCTGATTTCTAGGAAATACCGTTCTTCCTTGCTAGGGAATAATCGCTCTTATCCTCGTATTGCCTCTCTGGTTTGGCAGAGTATTCACATAGCTTTCCAAGCTTTGAAAGATGGCTATATTGGGCCTCTTGATCAATCGTTTTGGTATGGAAAATGGAGTATGCATGATACTATTGCTGAGTCTGTTCCTTTTGTGCATATTTCTGATACTGAGTTTAGCATCCAGCATCTTTGGTACAATGGTTGTTGGAACTTGAATTAGCTTTATTCTTTCATTCCCGAGGAAGTGTGTAAGAGCATTTTGACTTATAATCCACATATTCAGGTGGGGGCTAGAGCTGGTTGAGTTTGGAACATATCTTCTTCCAAAATTTATACTACAAGTTTTGGTTATAATTGGCTTTGTTCTCGAAAAGTCAATTGGGATGAGCAGATCAACTGGTTGTGGTTATGGCGCTTGAAAATTCCTGAGAAACATAAGCTTCTGAGTTGGCTCTGTCTTCATAATGCTCTCCCTATTGCTTCTTTTCGTTTTAGATGCGGCCTTGTGACTTCGGATATTTGTCTCAAATGTAACAATGACTTTGAAACTATTTTGCACCGTGCCTTAGGGACTGCCCCTTCTCCCATGATATTTGGCAAAGGTTAGGTTTTCCCTCTGGTCATCTTAACATCCTCCCTTGGTTTCTCCAAGGAAATAATCAAAATCCTTTCTTTTTCTTCTCAGCTCTTTGGTGGATTTGGAGGTACCGGAATAATGTCATTTTTAATCTGGCTGAACCCTGGTTACCTGAAAAATTTATTGCTCTAATTCATTTCTCAGAATGGGAACTTCAGAAAATTTTCTCTTCCCAACAGTTGTCTCCTATTTCGATTCCCTTGACTTGGAACCCTCCAGCGGATGAAGCTGTTAAGCTCAATTGTGATGCTAGCAGAATGACACCGGATGATGGTATTGATTTTGGTTGTGTGATTCGGGATAGTAGAGGTGTTTGGCAGTGGGGTTGTGCAGGTATTATACCTCTCTCGAGTGTTCTTCAAGGAGAACTTTTTTCTATTTGGAGAGGGCTTATTTTGGCTTGGGAAGCAGGTTTCAAAGAGGTATTGTGTGAAACGGATTGCCACGAGGCTTTCTCTTTACTAAAGGACACTTCAATTGTTGTGTGTAGTGAAGCTAGTGACTTAATTTTGAGGATTCGGGAGCTCTTGCATCGCCCTTGGAGAGTTGAGATTGTTTTGATTAAGAGAATTTTTAATTGTGTTGCTGATGCTCTAGCCAAGCATGCTCTTAAGTATGGGATCCATCATGCTGACTGGTTACAACCATAGAATGATATAAATGTTCTTCTCCATAAGGACATGGAATTTTAATGTGCTTTAACTGCTTTCTAGTGTGTTTTTTGTTTCTTTTCCATCTTTTATCACTAAAAAAATCAATTTGGCAAACAATATATTAAAGCCCACACTTCTAAGCTAAAACAAGACCGACCTCTTTTCACAAAGACCCTATATCATGGTTCCTAATAATGCAACTAAAACCAACAAAAACAAAGTTTCGGTAAGACAAAAACATCACAATTCACTTTAAAGATAACTTACATATTAGATACTTGATGCCAAAAATCCTTTTGGAGTTTCGGACTCTCCACCGGCAAGTGCACCGGATCGTATAATAAAAAGTGAGTAAGAGTATCATTCCCACGGAGATTAATGGACTAAGCAATAATGACCAATTAATTATCTAATTAAACAAATCAATAATCAAGGGGTATCAAATCTATATCTAATCAAATCTCCTAAAATCATGCAAAATCAATCAAAATCTAACTAAATCAATCAAATTAAAACTTGGAGAGCAAACAATTAATTAAGAATGATGACAAAAATCAATAATAATGAAGGACAAGCCAAGATTAAGAGATTGATAATTTCTCTAATCCTAGTTCAATTAATTAAGAATGATGATCAAATTAAACTCATCATGGATTCTCAGTATCAATTCACCACTTTCCATGTCAATTAAAGCTCGTGAAGTGGCTAGGAAGGGCCTTCCTAGGATTAGAGGATTTCCCACATTTTCTTCCATATCCAAGATCACAAAGTCCACAGGGAAGAAGAACTTGCCTACTTGAACCAAGACATTCTCAATTACTCCATGAGCAAGTCTTCTTGTCTTGTCAGCTAATTGCAGGGTAATTCTAGTGGGCTTTACTTCCTTGATTCCAAGCTTTTTCATAAGAGAGAGAGGCATTAGATTGATACTAGAGCCAAGATCACATAGTACTCTCTCAAATGAACTGTCTCCAATGGTGCAAGGAATTTGGAAACTACCCGGATCTTTCTTTTTAGTGGGTAAGTTTCTTTGGATGAGTTCACTGCACTCCTTGGTCATCACCACTGTATCTCCTTTCTTCAAAGATTTCTTCTTCACTAGAAGTTCCTTCATAGAATGAACATGGGGCGGCATCTCTCTCAAATTCTTTAATTAAGGCATATTGACTTCTAAGCATGCAAAAACTTCTAAGAACTTTGAGAGAGGCTTCGGTTTCTCACTTGATGATTTTGGTTTTGGAGGAGGAGGAGAGGGTTTGATTTCGGCTTCCACCTTTTCTTCTTGAGTTGGTGCTTCTTCCACCATCACAACATTTACTGCCTTGCGTTCTGCATTAGGGTTCATGATGGTATTGCCTGGAAAAGTATTGGGAGTTTTATGTTGAAGCTGCTGAAACTGTTTAGCAAGGTCTCCCACTTATACTTCCACTTTCTTGAGAGCTTCCCCTT
>JASCZI010181550.1:34191-47401 GCA_036250425.1 Stylosanthes scabra
TTAAACCCTAATCTCTTAGTGATTTAATTTCTCTAATTCTAATTAATTATCAATCTCTTGATTAACTAATTAAAATAGAGGTTAAAATTAATCATAGTTCAATTATGTGAGTTATAAGAGGGATCAAAGACTAGTTTTATGTCACTTACTAATCTAACAAACCCTAACAAAAATTCACACAAATAATTGCACAATTAATCAATTTCCTATCTCTAGTTCACTGAATAATTGAGAAGAACAATCCTCTAACACATACAATTAAGGTTTCTCTCGAATACAATAATTGGAAGCAACAAAATTTCATACCTCTCGGTTAAGTAATTCTGTAATTGAAGAACAGAGAATTGAACTTTGAATTATGATGCTTGCAATTGAAGAAAACTTGAAATTGAATTATGGATCCATGCTTGGGATGAACAGAGCCCTCATCCCTAGGCTTGAATGAGTTTAGTTGCTCATGATGTTAAGCAACAAAACAGAGAAAAGAAAAGACATGATCTAATCCTAATTTATGTGACTGAAAACATGAGGAGAAAATAGAATCAAGTCTGTGAATGATAAAAAGTAAAGTGTCAAGTATCTTTCGTAAAACCTAAAACTAGACTATAAATAATGATCACTAAAAACCTAGGATGAATTAAAATTACTGAACATAGGAAAAAATTGCTGCAAGTCTTGGGCCTTGAGGAGGTGAGTCTCATTTGGGCTAAGTCTTGGGACTTGGTCCAAACGTGACCTTGCTTGCATGAGGGGGAGCTTGAGAAGCTTGCATGGGTGTCTGGAGGGTCACGTTTGGGCTACGTTGGAAACGTGGCTCAAACATGACCTTGGTTTGGCTAAGGAGGAGGTCACGTTTTTGCTGCCCCAAAAACATGGATCAAACTTGGGAGCTTGGAGTGTGGGCTTGGCTTGAGATTTTGAGGATGTTGAGACGTGATCTAGCTTGTTCCAAGTTTGTTTGAGTGAACTTGGGAAGAGGTCTGGGCTGGTCACGTTTGGGCCACGTCTTAGACGTGGGCCAAACGTGACTGCTGGTGAGGTGAGGTCCTGGTGGGTCACGTTTGGGCCACGTTGAAAACGTGGGCCAAACGTGACTGTTGTGAGCTTTCCTTGCTCCCCTAGTTTTGGTGGATGTCACGACATGGCCAAACGTGACCTATGCTTGTCCATGGGAGCTTGATTTCCTTGCTAGCCTTCTTTGAGTGTCACGTTTGGGCTAAGTTTGAGACTTGGCCCAAACGTGACTTTGGTTCTTCTCCAGGGTGATCTTCAGCAAATTTTGATCCAAGCTTCTCTATTTTTCTGTTTTTCTTCTTTTTTTTCTGTTTCTTTCTTTCTTCTTCCTCTATTTTCTGCTTTCTTCTTCATCTCTTCTTATTTTCTTTGTTTTCTTCAATTTTCTACAAATATGTGACAAACACTTAAAGTATCTAATTTATTTACGAAATTGACATTTTATATTGAGTATTATGATAATTATCTACTAAATTAGCAAGAATTTAGTGTCTAAAACTATGAAAAATACGCAGTTATCAATACTAACAGAAGTGATGAAATTCTTGAAAAGTCATTCATAAATTGCATATTAATATACTAACCGTCAGTGTTATTGGGCTTTAGCATTAGCAAGTTAGTGAAGGACAATGGTTGAGTTACATATTAAAGGATTTGAATTTCTAATTGCACAATTGTTGATTATCTATTTTCAGAAGTCTCTAGTAACTTCCAATATATTATTAAGTTGTTAAGCTGATTGGTTAGTGGTTATAGTAACAGCCGTTAGTTAGTGAAGTTTGTTAGATATTTTACTTGCATTCTATTACAGCATAACTTAGTTAGTTGATATAAATAGATTTAGATTTAGTGATCTAGATGTACTTTCAGATTCACAATTCTCTAATATTTGAATGCTATTTTGCTTTTCTATCCTCTTCTCTTTCTTTCTTTCTCATGCTCACACCTGTGTTTAACACAAAACATGCTTCCCCTTCTAGACCATGGAATTTCTCAAAACTTCGATTTTTACGCTTTATTTCTTTATGTTTATCTAAGTTTATGACCTTTATGGCTGGTGTTTATGAATTCATTATTATGGTGTTTTTATGATAAAAATTTTAATAATGTATTTAGTTTATATTTTATTTTCTAATTTTATTTTCAGTATTTTATATTTTTTCAAAATTTGTGAATAAAATAAAGAAAACAATGAAAATGATAAACGATGAAATAACCTAAAATATTAACAGTTATTTTTGTCAAAAGTTTAATTCTTTAAAGAGATTTTTATCATTTGAATCTTTTTGGAATTATTTTATCAGCTTTAGTATTTTGTGGTTTTTTTAGTTTACTCTTTGTTTAGTTTAAAATAAAGAATTTAAAATGCTCTCATAAGAGACGTAATTTTCAAAATTTATGATACACTAGAAGCTTGAATGATAAAAAGGAAACAATTTGAAATCAAATTTACCAACTTTTTTCATTCTTTCATATTCTTTTGTTGAATATACAAATAACATATTTGAATTTCACCACCCAAAAAACAATATATTTAACCTAGTGAACAGGTTGGAATTAGTTATAAGCTAGAAAACCAACAAAGAGAGAAATAATTCCTTGAAAATTAATTAAAAAAAATTATTCTAAACAAAGTAAACTATCATAATTAAAATATCTATATGATTTTAATTATAACGCACATCACATGCATTTGTGTCTATAGTTAGATATCCTCGGTGGGATAAGATGGTATATATAGTTAGATATATAATATTTTTGGTGGTGGACAATAATTGTACAAGTTGTAATCCAAGGCAATCAAGTTATAGAATAAATAATTATGTACTTTAATATTATATACACATTTATTTGGATTATATTGGGTATATACTAAAATTAACTATTAAAATTAAAAATAATATATAATATATATTTAAATATAAAATATATGTGTAATTTAACTTATTTTTAGTATATATTTTATATTTCAATACGTATTATATACTGATGGCTAATTTTAGTGTGCAAATAGAATTGTTGCATTTATTTTGACAAATTAAGTTTAATTAGGTAATTTATTTTTTGCTAAATAAAAAATTATTTTAATATAAAATATTAAAAATATATATAGCACCTAAATAAATTTTTATTTAATATTAAAATAATTTTTATAAAATAAATAATTAAATTAAATTTAATTAGACAAAATAGATATTCACAACAAATTATTGAATTATTATTGAATTATATAGTGATTGAGCGAGGGTAAAAAACGTAGAGAGGATGAATATAGAGTAGATTGGATACAAAGTTTGCATGAAGTAAAAGTAGGTTACACGAAATTTATGTCTCTTAATTATGCAGCGTAGATTGCATACAAATTTGTATGATCAACCATAATATCTATTTTGTTTTTGTTGACTCAACGATAATATATATGAGTAATATAGAAGTTTAATTAGTTTGTTAGTTTTTAAAGTTTACAAACTTATAATTAAATATCGAGATAATTATATTTTTAGCCATAAAGGGCTTGGATCAAAATTAAATTTGTTACATGTCTTTTTTTATTGTTAAAATGGTCCCAAAATTATCATATTATCATTTGATTTAAAATCATTATTTTGGATAAAATTACCTCTCACTGTAATATTTTTATATCACATAGCTTATTTTAATATTTTTTTAAATTATAATTTGATCCCAACAAATATATATTTATAATGTTACCCTTCTTTCTCTCTTCCTCCACCTCCTCTGCTTTTACATCCACTATCTCTTCCTCCATTTTTTTTTTTAATTTTATTATCTGCCTTTTTCATCTAAGGTTTTTTTTAATAGTTCAATGTGATTCCAAAACAAAGGGATAAACAAAGTTCCAAAATGCCAACAATAAAGAAAATACAAACCAAAACAGAAAAACAAAATGAAATCTATACTATTTCAAATACCAACTTAGAGACCACAAGATAAAATCTCATACTATTCCACTCCTTCTTCTGTCTTCCCACTCCAAATCATCGATGATACAACATAGCCAAAGAAAACAAAGCAAATAACACTGGCCTTCACTCACCTGCACTCCAATTTCATATTTGTAATCAGATTCGATCCGAGTATGAAGACTTCAAGGATAAACCATGACCCAAATGAGAATTGTTTTGCAATTTAAGAAAGGTGAAAGCTTTATTTTGAGATTCTATTAGAAAAAGAATCTCAAAATATGTTTCAATCACACTTAGTTTATAAAAACAAATATTATTCATCATCTTCCGCTTCTTTCTTGGATCACAACAACAAATAGGGCGTTTCATAAACATTGACAACACCAGCAAGCTCATAAGAAAGTGCGGAGAGGTCACTTCCAGCGGTGGTTCAGGTGTTGTCCACGCCGTCATCGTCTGTGTGCTGTGTGCAGTCGTTGTCCCGGTGTGCCGCCGTCGGTCGCAGTGACTCCGCATCGTCCCCAGATCTGCTGCTTCCGTGCCACACCTCCTTCTCCTTTTTTTTCAATCTACTTCTTGTTAATTTTGTGACTTCTTGTTGATTTTGTGACTTCCCAATTCTTTTCTTATTGTTGCTAGTGAATTGTGAGGTGGATAGTGAGTCATGAGAGGTGGGATGGAGGAGTGGGATTGTAGAAAATTTGATGGCAAAACGTTAAAAAAAATAAGGGCAAAATGATAAAAAGGATGATTTTGAACATAAATTATATTTAGGGACCATTTTGATAAAAAAAAAAAAAAGAAGTTGTGACCAATTTGATTTTAATTCCAGACCTTTATGATTAAAAACATAGTTATCCCTTAAATATCTATAGAGAAAGTATAGGACATTTGATGAACGAAGCCAATGGGAGCTAACAACTCTAGCCCCATTCTTTCTCACACCACTCACCCACACCACTCTCGCTCCTCACCCGCGTATAGGACATTTGCTACATCTTCTTCTTCACTGATAACAACGAGCTCAAAGTCCTCCTTCAAGCCAGCGAGAATCCTATGCGACGGTGCCTCACCGCCTAGGATCTCGCTTTATGCTCCTTCATCCGCTCCAGAATCTTTGTAATCACTGGCCAGGAAGCTCGCTCCGATCCTGCCATCGTCCTTTCCAACGCCATTCCGGCCTCTGCTACATCGAGTTTGCAGTTGACGTTTCCGTTGTCAGCAGCTTTTTCTCCTTCCTCAACATCGTGGCGACTTCATTGAATGAGTGAAGGCTAGATTTGTGGCGAAGAATCTGGTTAGGGATTGTGAGGCTGGCCTTGAGTATGCGGCGGTGGCAGAGGCTGTTCTTGGGTAAAGAGGTGATGAAGATAGATACGAGGTTTTGGATGATAACTCATGGAAGTTTTGGATGATATTTTTTTTTAAAAAAAAATTCGGATGATAACATTCTCTAATTTCGGATGATAACTTTTAATTGGATTTATTGCTCTCTAATGACTACCTAACGTTGATTCCATAGCACCGTTGATATTTATATTTTGTTCTTTCAATTAGGTTTTTAAACAATTTTAATTTTGTAATTAAGTTGTTGTGATAAAAAAAATTAGATTTAACGGAACATTCAATTTTCAAAATGAATATACCACAACTAAGCACTAAAAAATAATAAAACACAAATGTTATTTGCATACCAAAATTCAGTCATTAAAGTAGTCAGTATGTATGAATACATGCAGGGACGGATGTAGAAATTGAGTCAAAGAAGGGTTGAAAATTAAAACTTTATATACAAAAAAAGGAAGCATTTCCCATGATACATTTCGTTTTCGTTTAACATCATGTGACACAAACGAAAACCGTTGAGATTAGAACTCTTTGTGTTTAATGGTTGTGATATTATTGGTTTTTATTTCATGGTCTCATTTTCGTAGACCTTATGGCGGGATATCAACTGGTTCGTTGTGTTTTAGGTCATGCTGCTTTTTAATGTGTCGTTCCCTAGGCAGCTTGTTTAGCTCCCTTGTAGCCGCCAACATTAATCCGAGTTTTGGGCCTGAGTGGTTGGGCCATCAATAATATTGGCTGGGGTTGTAACTACGACATGTATCTCGTTTGTGGACCTGAAAAACAAAAAAATTCCCAATTTCTTGTTTTGCATTGCAACCCGAATCCAGTGTAGCCCAAAAATATTAGTTATGAAACATTTGATTCACAAAATTTAGGGTTCCAACGTCGTGAATGTTCCTTCTTGTTTATTCCTTCCTCTGTTGGCGGCGACCGTGGTTCTGTTAGGTTTTCCTTTGTTGACATCAAGAACACCATGTCCTGTGGTAGCTTGTTCTCAGGAACGGTAGAAGACAGCTGAGGCTTTTTAGTGGTAACAGAGTGACTACTAGGGTTTCACACTTCGTAATCACAATTGGCAGAAGATAACATGACTTAGTGAAAGAATGGGACTACTACTGTAATTTATTAGGTTTGCTATCCCCTAAAACAACGCGGTCTAACAACTACAACAGAAACCATAAAAAAGCTCAACTTAAGACTACTTAGTGATTAGCTGCCCTAATTTGATATTTCATTATATCAAACAGGACATTTTCGAATTTTTAAGTCACAACAAAAGGACAAAAAAAATAGCTTCACCGGAAACCTCATTGGCACATTAGATTACATAAGTTGTGGATGTAAGATGGAAAAACTTTCCTATAATATAATATCTTATAGTATTAGTGTGAATGATTAGTTTTTTCTTTTAATTAAGAAAAATATTAACAAGTGTCTATTAAATATGAAAATTATGTTAGTTTGTTTAACAAAAATTTCAAGCTTTTTATCCGCTAACATATGAAAATTATTTGTTTTTTATATTTTTCGTTAACTATAATAACAATATTACCTGTAAAACATATTTGTGAATGAAATATATAAGATGTCATCATCTTATTGAACTTACTTAACATGTTATTATTTTAATATTATAGAAAAATAAACTAATTATATTAAAACATTCAATTAGAGGTTATTGTTATTATAAATATTAAAATATATTTTTATAATATAGTTGCAAGGATTAACTGAAAAAAAAACTCAATTAAATAATAAAAAATAATAAAACATAAATAATAAAAAGAATTAATAAAGATATGAAATTTGATATATAGACTTATCAATTTATTTTATAACTATTGAAATATAGAATTATGCTAAATGTACACTAAATTTAATAACTAATGTATAATATATTTTAAAATACAAATTACACATTAAAATGAATTAAACTATACATATATTTATACATTAGTTTTGGTGTGCAAATAGAATTTTTATAAAATATAAATTTTATTTAGAAAATTATTTGTATTATAATGTATATAATTTTTTATTTTATAAAATTATTATTTTATACATATAATAGAAGACTTGTAAAATTCTTGGGGCCAAGGCCACTACTAGCCCCTTAAATCTGTCTCTGAATATATGTATTATTTAAATCATGAATAAGTAGCTCGAATAGTTTAATGATCGGTTCAATTTTTAAAATATTATAAAAATGTGATAAAACTGATTTAATCAATGATTAAACTATAAACCGATTTTAACTCGATTCGATTTTGTGAAGAAAAATTATTTTTTATTTTTAATTTTGAAATTTTTGAATGATGCTACCTACCATTAACATTTATTTTTTGTGGCCAGCTAGTATAGCCAGCGTATAGGAAAAGTGTATTTTTATACACTTCAAATTATAACTCCCAGCTGCTCCACACCATATGAAGATTTGCAGGCTTCATTTGCTAGTTGGCTAGAATTTTCGAAAATGTTTTAATAATATTTTGGATTTGAATTTTAATAATGAAATATAACCAAGTTATTATGTAGATGATGAAATTTGAATTTTATTGTTTTTTATAATCGAACACTCGACAACTAACTTAGAATCGGTTCAGTTCTCGCAAACTTAGTTTGTCTAAGAAAATGTAGTAAGCTGATAAATGAGGATTAGAGTTTTGATAGTTGAGACAAAAATTAGGGTTACATATATAGTTTTATTTATTAATTTATTTTTAATTTTTTGCTGATACACGGATTTGCGAGTGTTCTTTTAAACCGTTGCTACATGTGTATACTCTTTCATCTGACATCAATTCGACACCTGCAAAAAATACGTAGCCTTTGTTAGAATAATAATATTCAAGATAAATCAAATATAATTTTAAATTTGCAAAACTCAAAATCAAATCAAAATCAAAACCCATACCTAGACAAAAATTCAATAAATCTAGAAATCAAATGCTTAAAAGTCATAAATCAAACTCACAGCAACTTACCATCACCCATAATTTGCACGGACAAATCCAACAGAATTGCTAATTAAATACTAACTGTTAAGGTCGGATCCTTAACGATTGTCCAAAGGACTTTGAATAGGGGACTAAGATTCAACGTTCGGGATAAGAAGATGTGCCTTCGGTGACAAGCACTACGGTGTGGCTGAGACCTATAGCCGAGAAGGAGTTGATGTGGAGGTGAATAGCCCTAGAAGCCCAGAAATAAAATTATGGGATTCTAGGTTAAATAGAGTGGGTTAGGCTAAGAGAATGTGTACCTTGAGGGGTAATGCCTCCTATTTATATAGTTGCGGGTAGTTAAGATCTTCTTGGGATCTGTTAACATTGTATTGGATATTTTCCTATTTTAGATGATTTTCTTTTTGCTCGTGGGCCACTCATTGGTGACCTTATTCCTTAATGATTTGGATCCTAGGGGCTGGCCCGTAACACTAACAAATCCACTAATTACATCTTAAAAAATATTTTGCAAATCCATGATTTACTTCTCTGATTGGACTCGAAATCTCAATAATCAAACTCCAATTAAACTAGGAATGACAATGGGTATCCGTGGGGCGGGTGTCACTACCTCGTCCCTGTTTATGAAATTGTCTCGTTTCCGTCCATCCCTGTCATGGATCACTGTTTGTAAATTTCTGCGGATTTCGCGGATATCTATGAATATTAATCTTTAAAAATGAAGATTAAAAATAACATAAATATATTAAAATTTACTATAATAGAATAAAATTTCACACATTAAAATATAATAAAAAATACAAATTTAATACTCATATACACAAACATATAAAATAAAATAAAAATATATTTCTAATATATAAATAAAATCTAACTTTTGTACATATATGTAGGGACAAATATGTAATTATATTATTCGTGGAGATTTCGCGGATTCCCATGAGGCGGGTACCTTTATCCCCGTCCCGTTTATTCGTGGGGATGGATCCCGTCCCATGAAATTTCGCGGGTCCTCATTAACCTCCCGATCGTAGGTAATTAAGGCGGATATCCGCGGATATGAAGATTTTTTTACCATCCCTAAATTAGACCCTTAATTAAAACTTATCAAACTAAAAAAAATAACCTTAAAAAAAATCATACACTTACAAAAAAAAAATGGGATAAATATGATTTTGATCACAAAGATTTCATTGAAAAATCAATTTGATCATAATTGTTTTTTGGTAAAAAATTAATCATAAGTGTTGTCACTTTTGTCAAAATGAACAAATGACCAATTTGCCCTTTGGTTTTAGAAAACGTTTTTAATCAACTTGGGCCTCATATTTTCTCAATGAATCAAATCAATCCCTGTGAAAACTTCCAAAAATGATATAAAAATGGAATCAAACACCAGAGTTATCCTTTCCTTAATTGGGTCCATTGTCACTTGCTTCTTCTCCTTCAACATCATTAACATCCTTTCCTCAATGCTGTTCTTAGCAACCAATCTAACAATCTTCACATAATTAAGCCCCAAATAAATTGTTTAAAGATAAAAGTTTGCTCCTTGATTATAACAGTAAATCATATTTGCATAAGAAATCATAGAATTACAATTGGTAACCTACCACGATGAACTAGAACAAAACGGTGGTGGCTAGGTTTTGTGGCAACGGAGAAGCAGCTATGAAATGTGTAGTGTAAATATGTAAACTAAAATGTAATATGTGATGATGATCAAGGTAAATAATGCTATTATTAGACGTGAAATAGTAAGAAATCACGCCAACGGATCGTAGCTTCCTCCAAAAGAGGTCTCGAGTTCGGATTTCTTTTTTATTCTCTTTGATAAAAAAAAAATAGTAAAAAATCACACTATTGTTTTCGATTTCAAAATTTAAGAATATGATCTTGCCTGGTTTAGCACGTATATATATAACCGTTTATGATATATAAATTTGGCTTTCTTTCCTTTTTAAACAATTGAAATACATATTTCATTCTTTTTTATACTAATATTAATGGTGTTTGGTGTACAATAGGATTATAGATTTTTAAATTAGTTATTTATTTTAATGTGTTGCGGATTCAAAGTTTCGTCGCGAATAATCCGAATCTAATCTAACCTAAGTCGGGAGAAAAATAAAATTAAAATTGGAGACAAAAGATTTTTTTTTTCTTAAAAAAAATAAATTTATTCTATGAAAAAGGAAGAGAAATAATTTTACCTATGAGCTTATTCTATGAAATAAGAATGAGAAATAATTTTACCTATGAGCTAATGGAAAATAAATTATTTACAAAAAAAAATAAAGAAAAAAATTTAAAAAACAAAACTATCATAAATAGAATATCTAAATTATTCTAATTATTTGAATCAGACGACGGACTAGCAAACCTCCTTACTATCTTCCTGTGATAGTTAGAATGTTTACTGCTATCGAAAGACGGACTAGCCTTGGGACGATACTCCGGCAAGAGCCGGCCAGATTTATATCGTACACCACATGCATTACACAACGTTTTCGGTCCCATGGGTCCGTTTCTCCATTGAGGAGTTTCATCTGCATCACAATGAGTACATCTTTTGGTCTCAAATATGAGATTATTCCTGGGCTTCTTGCGAAGCTTAGTCCTGAAGTTTTTCTTTCTTGTACTACCATTCATATCCATCAACACATTCTCATGGTCGTCGTCATCTTTGATGCAACGTTTTGAGTTGATTTCTTGTTGTTGGTGGCGAATTGCAGGAAAATAATCATCGCTTTCGCTAGATTGATTTGAATTCTCATCATCAATGGAAAAATAACAGCTCCTCTGCTGCTGCTGCTGTGATATGAAGTCTTCTATGCTCTTCAAAGATATCAAATCATCTTCAAAGTTCGGGAACCATTCCAAATCTTCTACTCTGTCTGTTGGTATACATAGCTGACTCTCTGATCTTGAGACTTCACTATTGTTATTGTGATCACGGGAATTGCACTCTTTCTCCACATCATTGAAGAACAAGTCTATATAGTCATCGTCAGTGTTGTCCAATCTGTAATCCCAAGCCATCAAGTAAAACAAGAAACTAATTGATGATATCCAAAGATAGGGTGTGGTGGAAAACATAGTTAGTGAGGATGCTTATATTTTACAAGTTATATAGTGGGGGAATAATTAAGCAGTTAATGGGTATTTATAAGTTACCATAAGGAAGAGGAATTATGTTTGCTTCACCGGTAAGTTTAACATGATAACACGCAAATTTTGAAAATAAACTAAATTATCATTCTATTAAAACGTAGTTATGCATATCTTTGTTGGTTGGTTGAGTGAGATAATAATCTCTTTAAATTAGATACGGGTTTGTTAAGTGTTGATTTCATGGAGATGTAGATATGAATCCCGTTTAAAATTTAAATGGCGGTGCATTATCTTTTTTATTCTGGTGCATTATCTTGTTTTATTTTTTCCCTTTTTATGCCATCATTATCCATCGGTATCTTAATCTTAATAAATAATAAATGCAATAGAATATTAAAAGATATTATGTGTATATGAAATATACCATGTTCACATATATATGTTCAACGTCTACTTCATATTATAACATAAAATATTAAACATAGTTGTAGAATGTTTTCATGCTTTTAAAAGTAGTTAAAACACATTAAATGTATATTAAAAAAAATTATGTTACTTTAACAATATGCGAACAAATCCTCTGATGTGAGAAAGTAGGTAAATTTTTTAATTTTTAATGTAAAGTTTGAAATGTTAAAAAACCTAAAATTTAACTGCAAAAACCTAAAATTTTTAATTTTTGTATTAGGTAATTGAGGCAAAAGCCTAAACTTACCTGCAAGGTTTATAAAGTTTAAGAAACTAACTTCAAAATTAATATGTTTAATTAGTAGAAAACTTTACGAATCCTCAACTGGAAAATTTTCATAAATAAAATAAAAATTCATTATTTTCGGAAACAAATAAAACAAATATTATTTACACAAATACAACTTTCTTTTTGGCACATGGGCATAGTTAAATGTCTAGGGGAACCGAGTCACACGACAAACTTCAAACCAACTTACTATAAATGACAAATTACAATTTAAAAAAAAAAAACAGTAATGCTATGTTTACTTATTTTGATTAATCAAGTCAAACAAATTAAAATCATTTATTTTTATATTAAAAAAAAAATTCTATTTAACATAGAATAAAAAAATTGTTGGATTTTATTAAGCAAAATAGTTATACACTTAAATATATTGTTTTTAAATAAAATACAATAAATTATTATTTCCCAAATTAAATTATTGCATCTTTAATTATTAATTTTGTATTTATATCTTGTCAAAAAGAGGGAACATTTTAAAATTTTATATTTACGTCTTGTTCAACTTTTAAATTTTAAAATATAATTTTAGAATATAATTTTAGAATAAAAGATATGTAATTTAAAATTGTACAATTATCCTTTATTTGTTTTGAACTATGAATAGTACGAAATAAGAAAAAAAAGTCATTTATGTTAATTTTTTCACATTAAATTACTGTTATTTTTTTAACCATATTTTAAAATTTACTCTATGGTCACAACTCCCTATATAAATAACAAAATTTTAAAATAAATGATAAATTTTAATGAAAATATAATCCGATTTTTCAAAATATTAATTAAAAATGTCAAATTGTAAAATTTAAAGTTTAGTTGAGATATAAATATAAATCAATCTAATCCAAATCACAATCATAGAAATTGAATTAAATAAAAGTAAATCCAAATAATAATGGTATATACATCATAATTGAAAAGAAAAATAATTTCTATAATTTGCTATTTATGGTAAGTTCGCTAGACATTAGGCGCACAAAATCATAAAATTTGTGTTTTTCTCTCTTGAACCATAAGTTTTTGGAGATTTAGTTAGAGGGTTTTTTTTTTTTTTTTTTTTCGCCCCGCGCGTGTGTTAGTTAATT
>JASCZI010181551.1:29941-48862 GCA_036250425.1 Stylosanthes scabra
GGTTGCCTATTTAGCAAAATAGGCATCACTTCTATGGGTTGCTTATTTAGTAAATAGGCATCATTTTTCATAGGTGGCCTATTTCGTAGAATAGACAACGCCTTTTTGGGTTGGCTATTTAACAGAAAAGGCATCACTTTTTACAGGTTGTCTATTTAGTATATAGGTATCACTTTTTAACGTGTTGCTTTTTAGCAGAAGAGGCAACGCTTTTAAATAAAAGGCAACCTTTTCTAATCAAATGCAACGGCCACATCTGCAACGACAGTGAAAAGCATTGCCTTAGCTCCTAAAGTGTTGCATTTGATCAAAGGCAACTCTTTTCCAACTTTTAAGCAACACTTTTTAAATGTTTTCTTAGACAAAAAATGTTGTAGTGATTAATGGTACGTTTATTATAAACTCTATATGCTTTACTTGACAATGAATAACCTAGTAAGATTCCTTCATCAGCCTTAGCATCAAATTTGTCTAGATTATCCTTTCCATTATTGAGAATAAAACATTTAGGGATAAGTATTTTTTTGGCCATATAGATTTAGGGTCAAAATCGAATTGGTCACAAAGTTTTTTTCTTTATCAAAATTACCACAAAAGTTAAACTTTTTGTTTAAAAAGCCCTTTTGTACGATTTTACCATTCTATTTGTTATGAATTTCCTAACTCTCTTCAACTTCAGATTGGAGCTAGCTGCCTCATCTTTCCTTACTGATCCCCTCCAACGTCCTCTTCCTCACAACCCCACCAACTTCACCAACACCACCAATAATTTCCCCAAAACCACCACCACCACCTTCAAACGCATCTCCATCAAATCCACCACCACCACTTGAACCCAGGCACCCCCACAAGCCACCATTTGGGACCGGCAAGGAGCTCGCTCGGACCATTGGAGTGGTTCTATAATGAATTGATGAAGAACTAAAGTTCATGTTGAGATTCGTGCTCAAGCATAAGAAGTTTGAGCCTTCTTGCAAGTTCCAGTGACCGGTCTTTCGTTGGGCTTTGTTGAGGTGTACATAGAAGGGGCGTTGGTCGCATTGAAGATATGCTGCTTGAGAGGGGCAATGGGGGTTTTGTTCTCGTCGAAGGTCTGCCATTATGAGAGGAGTGGTGGCGGTGATCATTGCCATGGAAGGTTTGCAGCAATTGACATCTTCCTTTTATTATGATTTTTACATTTTTGATAAGGTAACACCATTAAAAGTTTAAAACACATTCCCTGATTCCCTCGGTATATGCATGAAACGTTAACAATGTCATTCTCCCCATCTACATGTCAATATTATATTGGATGGTCAAAGATTAGCCACCCTTAGCCATTGGAGTTGAGGCCACCAGAAACTTGGCCTGATAACAATAACAGTTAAAGGGGTAAAATGGTTAAACGGATTTTTTAAACAAAAAGTTTAATGTTTGTGGCAATTTTGATAAAAGAAAAAGATTTGTGACCAATTCGATTTTTACCATAAACCTTTTATGGTCAAAAGAGTACTTATCCCAAACATTTACAACCAAAGACGTGTAGGTGAGATATATTAGGCTTTTTTCCCTTGTATAATTCGTATGGAGTTTTCTTAAGAATAGGTCGAAGGATATCCTATTCATAACATAACATGCGGTACTAACCGCATCCGCCCAAAAATGCTTAGGAATATTAGCTTCATTGAGCATAGTTCTCGCCATTTCTTCTAAATGACGATTTTTTCTTTCGACAACAGCATTTTGTTGTGGTGTTCTCGGAGACGAGAAATTATGTTCAATGCCATTTTCTTCACAAAACGTTTCAAAAAGATCATTTTCAAACTCACCACCATGGTCACTTCTTATAAATGAAATGTTTGAATTCTTTTCATTTTGTATTAGTTTCGCAAGTCTTTTGAATGCTCGAAATGTATCACTCTTATTAGCTAGAAACAAAGGCCATGTATATCGATAGTAATCATCAACGATAACTAAAGTATAGTAGACGCCACCAAAGCTTTTTGTCCTAGAAGGACCAAATAAATCCATGTGCAAAAGTTGTAATGGCCTTGTAGTTGAAACAACGCTTTTCAATTTAAAAGATGCCTTTACTTGTTTACCCTTTTGACATGCGTCACAAAGGACGTCTTTTTTCAAAACGTAGCTTTAGTAAACTAATTATTAGCTCTTTAGACACCAATCTATTAAGTTGATTCATGTTATTAGCATGAGCAACTCTACAATGTCATAACCAAGTTTCATCATGTTTGCTTACAAGACATTTCGCATCATTTGAAGAAACTTCATCTAAACTTATCATGTAGATATTGTCAAAGCGTTGTCCAATCATAATAATTTGAGTAGTGTCTTTCCTTTTAACAACACAACTTTTTGAATCAAAAGTGACTAAGTTTCCTTTGTCACATATTTAGCTAACACTCATCAAATTAGTTTTTAGACCTTTGACAAGTATCACATTTTCTAAAGATGATGCATTATTCTTACCAACATTTCCAATGCCAATGATTTTGCCTTTTGAGTTGTCTCCATAGACTATGTTTCCTCCATCTATGGGTTGATAGTTGGTAAGTGATTTTTTATCACCCGTCATGTGCTTGGAGCATCCACTATCTACAAACCATCTTGATTTCTTTGCCCCAAAGCTTACCTACAAAATAAATTTAAAATTTTGTTTCAGGTACCCACATGAATTTGGGTCATTGGGGGTTAGCATGAGCAAATCACCCATATGGTAACCATCTCATGCCTTCATTTTGAAATTGCATATGTTTAATCTTAGTAAAACAAAATGGTGCAATATGTCATATTTTATTGCAATAATGACATGTTACATGAGAATTTTGCATTCTAGGCATTTGTCTAAATGGTTGCCTAATTGGTTGTCTATATGCATTTTGATTATAGTTTCTATATGAGGCATGTTTAGGTGGTTTCCTATTAGTTTGATTAGCTTTATGAGCTTGAGGTTGTCTAATAGGTTTCCTAGCATTTTTATTTTTAGATGTGTCGGTTTATTTACATCATATTCAACACCTTCTCTATCATTAACATGCTTTTGGCTACTAAATATTTTATCTAAATTCTTAGATGATTCATTGAATTTCGCTAGACTAGATTTTAATATTTCTATTTCCTTAACATGCACTTTACAAGATTCACATGGATCGTTATTAGAATTTGTTTTAGCTTTCCCAATTTTTGTATTTTCATTTTTCAAAACTTCATCATTTTCTTTTTGTAATTCCATATAGATTTTTTTTGTAGCGGAATACGGAATTTTCATGGGAACCTTAACGAATTCTTCTAACAATTTATCATATATATCATGTAATTCATTTTGAGAGAAGTCAGAATCACTAACCTTTTCTTCGTTGGCCATTAAGCAAATATTTGCAACTTCATCATCATCGGAGTAGGTGGAAGAGTAATCTTCGTTCTCCCATGAAATGTATGCCTTTTGCTTCTTCTTGAACTTCTTATCTTTCTCTCCTTTTTGTAGTTTTGGACAATTTGGTTTGATGTATCCAATTTCTCCACATTCATAGCACTTTGGAGGTTTGTTATTGTTCTTGATGGTGAAGTTCTTTTTTTCGAAAATTTTGTGAATTTCTTCATAAGAAGTGCGAAATCTTGATCTTCATCTTCTTCGTCGCTTTCTTCTTCATGTGAAGAAGATGCTTTTAGTGCCAAGCTCTTCTTCTTGTTTTCTCCACCATGAGATTTTAAGATTGTCATCTCAAAAGTTAAGAGATTTTCTCTTAATTGATCAAAAATGAGTTGATCATAGTTTCTTCCTTCTTCAATTCCACTTACGTTGGAAGTCCATTTTGAGGTAAGATTTCTAAGTACTTTGCTTACAAGTTCGCTTTCGGGATATTTCTTCCCAAGCAAATTTAAGCTGTTGATGATTTTTGAGAAACGTTCAAGGGTTTCTTCAATCTTTTCTTCTTCCTTCATTTGGAAAGTTTCATACTCATGAATAAGCATATTTATTTTTTTATTGCTTCACATGACTTGTACCTTCATATGTGATACTTAGCTTGTCTCATATTTGTTTGTTGCTTTCGCATGTTGATATCTTCATATAGTCATTTGGGCTTAGCGCACAATGAAGAAAATTTATCGCTTTGTTGTTTAGAGAAATTTTCTTCCAATCATCATCATCCCATTCACTTTTGCGTTTGGGAATAATTGTTTCTACATCTTTGCCATCGTCACCCTTTTTAGTTGATTTCTTCGTAGGAATTTTATTTCCTTATTCAACTATATCCCATATCTTTGCATCTTGTGTCATGATCCACACTTGCATTCTATTCTTCCAATAATAATAGTTTGTTCCATCAAAGAGTGGTGGACGTGTCATTGAATATCCTTCGTTGGTGTTGATGTTGTTGTTGAAACTTGTGCTTGCCATGATCGTTCCTCTTTAACTGTTAGGTCTTTATCAAAGAGTAAAGCTCTGATGCCACTTGTTAGTTAATAAGCACGGATACTCAAGAGGGGGTGAATTGAGTATCTAAACAACAATGAATATTTTTCGCTGAAACGTAAATTGCTTTGAATTTAAATAACTCAAATGCTCGTACTAGTATTTTTCCAAGGGCTTAAGTCAGTTCTTAAGTACTTACAAGGATCTTTTACTTTCCAAAAAATTTGTTGAAAATAAATAGCAGAAATGTAAAAGAGTAGAGTTTAGAGATTGATACACAACAACGTATAGTGGTTCGGCACAACCTTTGCCTACGTCCACTTTTCTCCATCGTAATCCAGAAGTTCCACTATCACCAAGCTTCAAGGTGCTTGATAAACCATTTACAAACTTGAGCCTTTGATTTTAACACCTCATGATATCCCACGACAAACCACTCCACTCGAAGTAATCCCAACTTCAAGAATTTCCCTTGAGTGTTTATCTAATCGACTATAGTGTTTATCTCTCGACTCAACAATAAGAGAACTAATCTCTTATCTTACAAATGAAGCAAACAAATTTTGTAACTCTTCAAATAAGAGTATGTGTTTACAAATGAAGCACTATGAACCAAGTATCAAATATCTCTCAAATTTGTGCATAAAAATACTTTGAAATTAATGTATAAGAGTAAGAATGTTTAGAGCAAGTGTTGTGTTTGTAAATGAGCTCCAAAACCTGTATTTATAGACATCCCAAGCAGTTCACTATTCACTAGCTGTTGGAATAGTAATTGTCACTGTTTACTGTTCACTATTCACTAGCCGTTGAAAATAGTAACTTTTACTATTCACTATTCACTTTGTACTATAGACTATTGCATATTAATCTGAAGCCTCGGATGTTAGCTTTCTAATGCAACAAGAACTACATTGTTTAGACCTTTGTAGCTCGAGTTACCATCATTTTAGTGCACAAAGGTCAAGATTGACAGCATGCACTAAGCTTTAAACCAACTTAGTTGTAAAACAAGTTATCAAAACTTTTACAGCTATAGTTTTCGTAAAACCTTTTCTTTAAAAACATTTTATAGTGTGTGTGAGAGGTTCTTGACAAGATAATTACCTAAGTCCTAAACTCTAAACCGTCTTCAACCTTGCGGAGTTCGTTTTCTTGTCGTTGTTGTTTTGCTTTCAAAACGAATCCTCAAATCCTTCGAAGATTGTCATTCATTAAAACCTAAACAAATAATCTTTACATATATTGTAACATGGTTTACAGAGGAGCTTAAGAGCATCAATTACAAGGAGCACATGATGTGGTTTCCTCCATTGAGTTGGTCCAAGTCTAACTTCAACCCTACTACCAAGATTGATAATATCACCAACAACATGTGCGAAGTGTGGAATGCCAAGATTGTTTCATACAGGGGGAAACCAATACTGACA
The DNA here is from genome assembly GCA_036250425.1 of Stylosanthes scabra. Classification (NCBI taxonomy): domain Eukaryota; kingdom Viridiplantae; phylum Streptophyta; class Magnoliopsida; order Fabales; family Fabaceae; genus Stylosanthes; species Stylosanthes scabra. The sequence continues at coordinate 35,786 of JASCZI010181551.1, forward strand.
CTATGGGGGGAGTTGAGGAGTTATGTCATGAGAAAGGTGGCTAATCATAAGAGGAAGCTTTGCAAGTATATTGGGAGGCTAACACCAGTCGTGCAACAAAAGCTCCGTGATATCATCATGCCATCAAGTGTTGGGTGGGATGCTTTGTGGAGTGCAGATAGTGACAGAGTGATCTACCAAGTGAGCTGTACCCCTCACCAGCTATGTGTTAATCTGAGATAGCATACTTGCACATGCAATATGTGGCAGCCGGCAGGTAATGCATAATTTTGTTATTATTTGAATTCCGTTGAATTAAACAAAGCATGCAACTTTTTGTCTATACTTGGAATCCTGATTTAGAGATGTGCATGAGCATATTTATATGATTGACTTGATTAGAACTAGTGTGTAATGCTAATTTGGATCGAGTTGATTTCATTTTGGCCACCTTGCATTACAATATTGTTAACGTTTTAACATTTATGTAGGTATTCCAATGCATAGAAACAGGGGTTACAAACTTGAAGACTTTGTGCATAAATCACTCACTATGGGGGCAGTGAGAGCAACATATAATTTCATGATCCACCTAGTGCCCAGTCAAGAATATTGGATCCCCACAGGCTGCGAAGGGATTGACCCTCCACCAATAGTGTGTCCAATTGGCCGCCCAATTAAGAGGAGAGTTAAAGACCATATTGAAATGATCATAGGCAACAAGGTGAGGAAGACATGCCAAGTTACATGCAGCGAATGTGGTGAGAAAGGCCATTATTATAAGACATGCAAGGGTGCACCAAGGGATCCAAACTGGAAGACAAAATCAAGGAAAACTAAGAAGGCCAACAACCAGAGTGAAAGCACATAAGAAGACAATGTGGTAACATGTTTACTGTTTCATGCCATTTTCATTTTTAAGTGCCTTTCATGTTTTATTCTGTTAGAGGTTTAGTATGTTTGATGCTGCTGTATTGCATAACTTTGGTTGAGACTGTGCCTTTGGTAAGGGACTTCCTTGTCCCCACGAAATTTTTATCGGGGTTTTAGTTGTCACATTTTGAAGATTATCAGGGGTTTAGTTGTCACATTTTTAAAGATTATCAGGGGTTTATTGGTCCTAAAAATTCACATTTTGCATGTATTAAATTCACAATGTCATCGTTGGTTACATGTTGCCTTTGTTTTATGCAAGTGCCAAATACAACAACACAAGGCAACATCTCTAGAAATGCCCAACATGCACCAATGGACCCTGTGGTATGTCCCAACATAGCTATTTCACATTCATGCACTTGCACAGTTTATATTAGAGTCAACTACGATGTTGTTGTACTAACAGAAATTGAATGTTCTACTGGCAGGAAAAGGCAAGGAACAACAAGAAAAAGAAGCCAAGGACGGCAAGTTCGGACCAACATGAAGAAATGGATTTCTCTTAATTTGCACCAACTCCACCTGCTGCTGCATCAACTCTAGAACCATTTGTGCTTCCTCCAGCTCCTCCCATCCCAGCAAGATTCAGAGCCAAGCAACCTATAGTCAGACCTCCCACCGCAAATTCTGCCACCCCAAAGGACCCACAGGCCTTCACCTTCATGCCCACACCTGGATTCACGCTTCCAAGAAAGATTTGAAGGGGATTGCTTCTTTTAGACATTACTTAGGCTATTTGTGATATTTTGAAAAACTAGTTAAGAACAATGTATGTTTGAAACTATTTGTGGTATTTTGCACTGGTATTTATGTATGTTTGAAACTATTAGTGATATTTTGAAAAACTAGTTAAGAACAAACATTATTGTAAACCGCATTCTCACCATGGATGAGAAATGTTATGTTACTTATATTCATTGTTCTTGTGTTGGTTTTTTTGTTAAAAAAACCTATTTGATTGCAACAGGTTCAGAAATATTATGCTACATATATTGTTGCCAAACATGTCCATTCACCTCATTCCATTCACATTATCATCATTACTGCACAATTTTCTCTTCACAATATCACATTAACCTCAAAGCATTCACAACAACATAAATAGATTTCATTTACTTAATTTTTTCAAAACATATTGCACATGTTTTTAAACGACATCATTATACAACTAATCAATTAACATTGCATAAACCTGTTCTAAAACAATGGCTGCACTGCTAACACAAGAATGATGCTAATAAACCCAACAATTGCTATATATAAACACTTGTTATCTTGAATTCCCTAACATCATTTTGCATTTTAAGGTTCAGTTCCATGTCAAGCTCCTCCACTCTTTACTCAAGCTCCTTCAGCCTTCTAACCATGAAAATAGTGTTCCTACCAGTGCCCCATCATTCGATGTTTTCCTCAACCAACATATCCTGCCAATAGAAATACTTGCAATATTGCTGGGTTGTCTGAAAATCAAACGAATGGGTGAGCAACATCATCAGAAAGAAGGGTACATCAACATAAAAAAGAAAAACAATTTACCAATATCCATTATTTTCGTTAACCCTTACATTGTAATGTGAGCATCCAAGGAAGAATCTATCTGGGTTTAGTTTTGTGCAGGACTAGAGGAGAATAGCATTGCTCTCGTAATAGCATTTTTGAGAGACAAACTTCTTTTTCCTCGGCTGCCCTACACTATCGCTGGAGACGGTGCACGTCTTGCTATCTCCTCAACGCTATAATCACCCAAAGTTCGATTTCTTGTATCTGAAGCTTAAGTTCTGCAACTCATGCTGCCGGGACAGTGCCGCAATGCTCTCTAAATTCGAATTGGGGTTGGTTGCTGAAAAAATTAGGGTTCATGCGTTGGGGAAGAAAGACAAAGGTGATCTTTAATTTGACATTGTTGGGAGCTGGGTGGTCGAAATTGGCACTGCCTTTATCCTAGTTGTCACTTAACGGCCACGTCATGGATTAACATGACACGTATGCTTACTTCGTCAACTCTAAACTGTAACCAAGTCACAAAAAAGGTAACATGTCAAACGTCCACAAATGTTAGGGGCCAGCATGTGTCTTTTTTTAATGGGGGGCCTCGTGGTCCTTCTGTATTTCGCTAGGGGCCGGGTAGTTACCGTACTCTATTTTTTCAGTAATTAGTTAATAAAATAGTGAATGAGTAGAAAAATAAACAAAAAAAGCATTAGTATAAAATTTATTATGTTTAATTATTATAAATATAAATATAAATATAAAGTTTTTTTTATAAATTTTTATTATATTCTTATACGGATAATTGATTAATAGTTAGTTATAATGTTTATATATGGTTGAACCTTTATTTACTCTCTTTTATTATATTTATGTTTTCAATCCCCACGTCCAAGCATTTACCTTAATCAAGCTCAATCAAGTCTTTTTTCCCATTCTCACCTACTTGCACGCGCATTTCTTCTCCTCAAAATTTAACACGATAGAAACAACGCACTTCTTCTTCTTCTTCTTCTTCTTCTTCTTCTTCTCTGTTAGTGTGTTGTCATTGCCGTCGCCACTGCTGCCACCACCGTTGCCGTCACTGTAGCCGCCATCGTCGTTGCTGCAGCCGCCATTGCCATCATCGTCTCTTCTTCTTCCTCTTCGCCGTCATCATCTTCTTCTTCTTCCTCCTCCTCCTCTGTTACGTTTTTGCTGGTTGTTGTTGTTACTATTGTTCATGTTGTGGTTGTTGTTGTTGATGATGTTCTTCTTCTTCATGAATTGGATTTTCATGAAAAATAGAAACGAATTTTCATGAAAAAGAGAAACGGATTTTCATATAAAACATAAATAGATACAGATTTTCATATAAAAACTAAATTAGATTTTCACGAAAACAGAAACGGATTTTCACGAAAAACAAAAACGAATTTTGAAGAAAAATAGAAACGGATTTTCATATAAAACTGAATTAAATTTTTACGAAAACAGAAATGGATTTTCATGAAAAACAGAAATAAAATTTGAAGAAAAATAGAAACAGATTTTCTTTTCTTTTCTTCTTCTTCTTCTTCTTCTTCTTCTTCTTCTTCTTCTTCTTCCTCCTCCTCCTCCTCCTCCTCATCCTCCTCCTTCTTCATCTTTTCTGCATTCCTCCTCATCCTCCTCCGTGTTATATTTCTTTTTCTTCCTATTCTTCTCCACTTTCAATGTTGTTATCATCATCATTCTTCTTCATTATTATCATCTTCTCCTCCTCCTCCTCCTCCCCCCCCCTGTCTTGTTCATATTCTTCCTCCTCCCTCTTCCTCACTGTATTATCTTTTTTTTTTCCTTTTTCAATAGTTTATCCTTCTTTTTCTTCCTCTTATTCTCTATTGTCAATGTCATCATGATCGTCGTCGTACTTCTCCTCATCCTTGTCGTCATCGCTACTGTCATCCTTGTTATCGCTACTGTCACCATTGTTGTCGTTGTCATCGTCGTTGTCTTCTTCTTGTGCAGATGAAAAGAAAAAATGCGCTAATAAAAGCGAGAAAGGAGCGCGTGAGTGTATGGAGCTTGGTTGGACTTGGTTGACAAAATCACTTTATTGTGTATAATTATTGTTATGTTTTTATATCAATAAAAGTGCATAGTTTAATTACTAATATGACATAAATATCTATAACATATATATATATTATAAAATAAATAATCAAGTATTAGATTTAATTCAGCCATCTTTTATTTTAAAAGGGTTTCTACATATCAAATTTGGTCAAATGGCAGTACAGAATATGTTATTGTTGTTTGTACTCCAAGACTGCATCAAAGTTTGCCTCCACGCACCAAGTTCTTACTCGTACGAAGGACAAGCAACTATCATGAGTTAAAGTTAAATTATGAAGATTGAGAATTAATATGGTAAAAAAATAAAAATAAAAGAATTCTCAGGGATCAATATAGGTAACAAACAATTTAAAATATTAGCCGACACCATTCAAACCTCTTCCTTTTTCTTCTTTTTTCTTCTTCTACCATGAAAGCGGTGTTACGGGGGCCGACAATGCTTCTGCTCAACACCAGGAGCACGACCTTCGCCAACTTCCCAAGCTGCAAGCAGTGGCGTTACTGCCTTGAAGCAGGGTAGGGAAGGGAGAGAATGGAAGTAAGCGAGAAAGAGGAAGATAGGACACCGCAATGGCGAGTTATGGTGATGCTATGACGAAGGTTGTTATGGACAACGAGAGGCAATCAAGGGCAGAAGTGTGATGGTGTCTCGATCATTCTGGAAGGTGGTGATCGAGGTCTAATCGACGACGTTGTTAAAGGCAGCGAGCAAGAAAAGAAATTATGGTGGAGAGGCCACCAAAAAAAGGAGGCAAGAGAAGTAAGAAGAAGGCGGAGCAAGGTCTGTAAGAGAGAAGAAAAGGGAACATCAACATTGCCAGTGGTGGAGCACGTGCTTATCATGATCTGGCTCATCGTCACTTCTTCTCTCTAATTGTCCACGTCGCGGCTTCTCTGTTGTCGTCCACCATGGTTGTCACAGTGAGATAAATTATATATGGATGATCTGAACTTGAATCCTTTTTCTCAGGCTTTTAGATGATCTTTTTTTGACATTTTTGGATGATTTGTTTTCTCAAATTTTGGATGATCATTTTTTTTTATGATCTGGTTTTACGAAATTTTAGATGATTAATTTTTATCATTTTTTATGATTATTAGTTTTAATTTTCTGAGTGATCTGTTTTTATCAAATTTTGCATGATCAGTTTTGTTTTTTTGGATGATCAGTGTTTGCTCAATTTTGGCATGTTGTGTTTCTTTCATATTCTCTGATTGTTGACTAATATTCTATTGGTTACCTAGCACCACTAAAAAGGCGTATTGTCTAGATTTGTTTATTGCGTTGTTTATTATTGTTAATAATGAAAAATATTACATGTACATGTTTATTTTTAACCAAATCTAACCAAGTTGAACTATAAGACTTGGGTGAATGAATTGAATGAGTGCAAGTGGTAAGAATGATTTTTGTGGAGATTGAACAAACTTAGTTATATTTAGTTAAAAATAAATTATACGTATAACACACTACGACATTGATCTTGTGTACAGACGGACGCTACCGACGACCACTGTAAAGTAACCCTGGCCGTCGGTAAAAATACAAGAAAAAATTGAATTTGGTAGGTGGGATGTACCAACGGCTCGGCCGTCCGTAGCCGTCGGTAAAATTGGGAATTGATTTCGCACCAAGAAGCGCCACGACGCCTTCCAACTACAGACGGCAAGGCCGTTGTCAATGATGAGGATGGCCATCGATGGCTTGGCCGTCGGTAAACTTAGTTAAATGAAACGCAGCATTGCAGTTACGGAGAAGTCGTCAGTAAAAAAAACCCCGGTATTTAGCGATGGCCAAGCCGGTAAAAATAAAGGTCATCTTCATCAGCGCGACGCTCCCTTTTTTTCCCCATTTCTGCAAAACACCTCGTCCCTCTCTCTCACCACCGCCTCCAACCACCTTTTCTCCTCATTATCTCCCTCCTCAGATCTCCGTTGGACATTCCGTCACTAGCATTAGACTCGTGGTAAGTTTCTCTTGGATTTAATTGGTTTAGTTTTTTCGATTAGCGCAGTTTTTTTGTTCGTTTTAAATGCCCCTATTTTTGTACATTATGTGTTTGCTCAATGTGCCAAGTTGATTTATTTCCAAGTTTAGGGCGCTGATTTCTGTAGTTTAGGAGAGTGGGGATTGTTCGTGTGTTTGTTGTTTCCGTGTTGCCCATTTTTTCCTCAAATTTAGGTTGGTTACTTATTCTCAATAATTAGTGTTGGACACATATGAATTTTTGAAAGCCAATTAAATAATATATTGGGCACAATTAATTAATTGGAAATGTGATTAAATGTTGAGGCTAGAGCCTTGAACACTTAGGATAAATTTGTAGAATGGGAGAGAAGAATGTGCTTATGCGGGGGCATAGAGATCCTTCTGGTTTGTTTGCTGTGGAGCTTGATTATGTAGAATTGGAAGTGTATTATATGTAATATCCTGGATGGGGCAGATCGAATTGGAGGGTCGCAATTAAATGCAAACCAAGGGGTAGAATTGAATCTCACGATGAGGTAGTTCCAGATGAGGCATATCAGAATCTAGATGAAATCCTTGTTAGATTGATAAATGAAATTGAAATCCCGGAGTCACTTAGCTCCTCACATGCGCGGAGAGGTTGATATAGTTAACGGCCAATTAAACCAATGAAATAACACTGAAAATGAAGATGAGACTGCTGAAGAAGATGGGACAAGCGAAGATAATGTTTCTGAATCAGCAGATTCTCATTCTTCCCAAGACGATGAGTAACAGTAAAATATTTATTTGTTTTAACAACTACTCTAATTTTATAGTCATTTGTCTTATTTAACTTGTTAAGTTGATGTATATGTTTGTATATCTTGTATATGCACTTTCAATGCAGGACATATGACACGGGAAGACCGTGGTAGGGGTTCCGGAGGTCGTAGGGGTTGGCCCAAGAAGAGGACATGCGTACCCCTCGACCTCGGGCTCCACCACACCACCGACTACAGCCACTCCGACACCTCCTGTGATCCCCACGCTGTCCCTGTCAGAGGGTTTGCCAGCGATGAGGATGATGCAGTCCCCCAGATCGAGGGTTCAATCATCCGATACACCGGGGACTAGGCGGCACACGCAAACCCCTGCACTGAGTAATTCACAGCAGGAGGTAGATGATGATGATACACAGCCTCCTCCCGAGCCAGGCCCTATGCTTTTCCCCCTGTGGACAATCCTTTGCCAGAGGGGGAGGAGGAGGACATTGCAGTGAAGGAGGCAGCCATAGCCCAAGCTGGTTGCGTTTACCTCCATTGGGATGGAGGCAATTGGTAAGATGCTTATTTAATTTATTTATTTTCAGTTATTGAATTTATTATTTATAAACTAAGAGAGTAAGTTACCCTACTGAATAGAGAGATCTCACAGCAGGCAGAGGCGCAACGACAGAGGGTGGCCCAGGTGGAGGCGCATCGACAGAGGCATACTCCGAGATGTACAGTTTCCTGGAGAAGATGCAGAGTGGCGACTCTTCCTTAGCTGCATTGTCCGCGATGCCTCCCCCACCCCCGCCGCCGCCGCCACCACCTCCAGCTCGATCCCCGAATCTCCCGCCGCAGCTAGACCAAGCCACCAGCCCCTCACAGCATGATGATGACTCTGACTATGTTTGACTATTTTGGTTTTTCTTTATTCTGTATTTTAGAATAAATATTGTACTTTGATTTGTGTTATTACATTCAGTTGTATATTTTCTGTCACTGAATAATTACGTTGTATCATTTTATATATTTATATCCTAATAAAAAATGTTTTCCAGTTACGTACTTTAGATTAGTAACAGGGTTTACGGAATTAGATATAAATGCGAAATGGGGAAGTAATTCTAATTAATTATGGGTCGCCCTTCTGAAGACGGTAATTTTACTGATGGCTTAGTGACGCGCCCCCTTAGATCGGTTAGAAATGATCTTAAAAACCAAGTTTCTGTCGTGAGTATAGTTCCAACCGATACGAAAAAGGGTGAGTAAAGATTTAGAAAAATGTCACAAAGATGCAACAAAAAATACCGAGAGAATTACACTCGGGTCGTTCTGCCTAAGAATTGAAAACAGAGACCTGCATTTGGTGGTGAAATATTGGGGTTACAATGGTTATGGTTTCAGAACGGAAAAGAGAATACGGTTACTGCAAGAATTAAAGGTTCTTGGTCTTGAGTTGAAGTATTGTGTGTCCATATGGGCACCACTAATCCCACTTATAAATGTCTGTCACGTGAAGAGTCAACCCACTCTGTCTAATGTCTGAGTGGGGGGATTCATCCTAATGTAAGCCCTAGGCTACTTACTAATGTGAAAGACCAATGTATTAGTAAACCCGAATAATCTATCAAGTTCACCTCATTAAGGTCTACTCATCACTAGCAAAAGCCTAGCGTCAACGGAAACAGTATTAATCCCTCCTCTTCTCCATCCGAATCTTTTAGGTAACGTTTGGTAAAGGGGACTGGGACTCAGTATTGTGTTTGTTGAATGGGGACTGGAACTAAAATTGCAGTCCCAATCCCCAAAATTTCAGTATTTTCAGTACCTCTAGTTCGGAGGGACTAGGGGACTATGACTGAAATTTTAATAACTTTTTTTACTCAAATACCCTCACTCAACATTAAAGTTTCCAATAATAACCTTTGTTCCTTCACTATTAACTTAATTCAATCTCCATTTTCCAGTATCTATCTCATAGTAAATTTTAAACCAAATACAATAACAAATTTAATTCAGTCTCAGTCTCAGTCTCAGTCTCTCTCCCAAATGCTACCTTGGGGATTATTGGATAAAATCATCCACACTTTAACCCTTGACCAAGACACAAGATCATTACTCCATAATTACAAGAATCACAACATCGAACACATGACAAGCATAATAAGGAGACATGATGAATAAAATAATAACAAGAAAGCTAGAATTGAGAAATATATGAAGAAAATAGTAACATTAACATTAACATTAATCAAACAAGATTATCATCAAACGAACATCAAAACATTAAATTCAAGTAATTGTTTGGCTAGTGTTACTAGGAAATGGAAATCCTAGGAATTCTAAACTATGAGTGATCCCAAAACAAAATGGTTCTCAAGCGTTGTATTTAAATTGTGTAGCATCCCTCCTATTTATAGATCTCCATTTAGCTTGTAATTCCCTTTTTGCTCTTAAAATTTGAGTGTTGCCCACTCCTAGGTGCGTACGCACCTGACATATGTGCGTACGCGACAGTGAAGGATCTTGGCTTGCACGACAATCCAGTGGTGTGTGCATACGCATCAGTGAGCTATGCGTATACACCAGTGCTTTAGATGTTCTTCCAAGCTTTCTTTCATGGTTTCCTTGCTCCTTTTACCTTCCTTAGCCACTTCCACTCTGATTCTAACATATCTAGGCCTGAAATACTTGAACAAACAAATCAAGTTATCGAATGGAGTAAGAATTGGATAAATTCATAGCAGAATATGGCTAAAAATGTATGTATTTACAAACTAAGCCCTAATAAGGAACAATAATTCATGAATGCACTCAATTCACAAGTATTTAAGTGAGTTGGGTTTGATAATATGCTTAACTATAGCACAAAATAAACCATCAGCAATGGGTTTATCACTTAGCTGTTGGTAATTTAACCGATCCTAATGACGACCATAATTTTTACCGACAGCTGCTAATTTTGTTAACAGATGTATTTTATAGATGACCAAGGCGTCAATATTATAATATAATTTAATTTGATTCAACAGGTTGTTGGTATTAACATCAATTTATTTCTTAAAGATGACGTATAATTATCGACGGATTAGCCGTCGATATAAAATACCAACGAATTTCTTACTCTCGCTATTTTACTGACGACTTGGACGTCTATAAAAATATTTATGAACGGCTCAGCCGTCAAGAAGGCCGTCGATAAAAATAATGTTTCTCGTAGTGACGTAACTCATTAATAATTATTGGTATTATACCTTATATATGGCTGAACTCTCAAATTTGGCCTAAATTTGCAACTGGGCTAAGTATCCTGTATTCTATTTACCCCCTCTTGAGTCTTGAGGGCGCACGGGCTTGGATATACCATATATATCATATTCATGAAAAATCTTATCTTATTATATCTATCTAGATTTTTCACAAAATTTTATGATCAAATACTATAAATAAAGGACTTAATATACGTCTAAGGTATGTCGTCTAAGTCGTATATCTCTTAAATTTAGACCGATTTAATTGTTAGAATCCTTATAAATACTAATTTTCACATACCGCGTAGTTAATTGAAATTCCCTTCTAAATCTCGAATATAACCCTAGATACGTAAATACTAAATACTACGTACTAAACATATATTAGAACAATAATTACTTGAAATAAATCATTATACGTGAACACTTTTGTTTGGTGATGAGAATCATGTTATTACGTAATTAAAGACCTCATCAGTAATGTATGTAGATCAAAGAAAAATGGAAGATATATATATATACATACATACATATATATACATATATATATATATATTTCCGGATATTGGGCCCAGACAGCCCAAATCCACGCTAAACCCATCAAATCCCCTTATCATCATAAATGGCCCAAATCCTTATTCGGATCCCAAAAACGACTTTCATAACCTTACTTGTCAAATCCACACGAGATCGAATCATATCTGAATTGATCTTGTACGGATTTATTCCCTAAATAATAGGGATCACAACAGGTATATAAAGGGGAGATCAGCTCTCCCCTCAGCTACGTCTTCTAAACTCTACCCCATTGCTTGCTTTAGGAGAACTACCAAATCATTATTTGGCGAAGCTCTGCTAGTGCACAACCACCTTTCACATAAAGCATCAACCTTCTGTCTTGGCACCTCCGGTTACGCCGGTAGTCCCAAAATCCCTCGAAGGTACATCTTGTATATTGGCGCCGTCTGTGGGGACTCACCTCAACGTGACCAACAATGGTGAATCGAGACGAGGAACGTGTAGTCTACACCAACCACTCCGGTGACGAACAACGCCGGAATCCGCAGCATGAACGACAATCAGAGGAATTGGACCTCAATGCCACGGCTAATGAAGCCGTCGGGAGCGGTAATACAAACACGGATTCGGGAGGCGTCCAGAATAGACAACCGCCACCCCACAATCCCAACTCTGGCAATCGTCCAAGTGCATTCGACAGAATCGGCCCAGGCGGTCCGACCTCACGACCTTTCGGAGGGATTGGATCGGACAAGTCTCACATCACTCAAGAGTTGAGGCACCGTATGCAGTCGATGGAACTGGAAGTTCGGAAACTAAGGAAGGAGAATGCAGAACTTCGAACTACCATGCGAAACTTACAATCGCAAGGTCGAATCCCTCCTAGACGTCGTTCCCGATCTCGATCTCGCTCTCCCCCTAGGAGAAACCACTGACCCCATACCCCGTCGAGGCGGAGACGCCATCATAGCAGATCAGATGATAACGAGTCCTCCTCGGAAGAAGATCGTGATCGGAGTCGAAGGACCCATAGGTAGTACAAAAGGACTAAAGGCCGGGAGGTAACCCACCCATCGACGGCCATACGCCATTTTCAAGTCGGATTCTTAAGGTCCAACCTCCAAGACATTTCATTAACCGACATGAAATACGACGGATCCATCGATCCACACATCCATCTTAATCACTTTGAGCACCGAATGATTTGCGACGGTGCAGTGGATGAGGTCAAATGTCGGGCTTTCCCAACAAACCTCATCGGCCTAGCTAGCCAGTGGTTTACCTCTCTGCCGGTGGGCTCGATCTCGAGCTATTCCGAAATAAGGGAATTGTTCTTGAACGAGTTCACCACAAGCATCGACAACACCAAAATCCCATCAACATCTTGGCCGTTATTCAAAAGCCTAATGAAACTAGTTGACGACCAAGCTGGTCTGGACTCGAAAGGAAACGCAAGTCGTCGCCAAAGAATTCATTCATCGTGAAGAGGTTAATCGGGTGGTGGCAGCCACGGAAAATCCACAAACACACACGGCTCCCCGGGGTCATGGACAAATACATCACCCCAGGGACAGCCATTGAGAAACCGGATCCAGAGGCAACCCTAAGCCACCAAAGCAAAAGTTTGATAACTATACTCCACTAGTAACTTCCATCACGTTGATCTACCACCAGGTTTCAGAAAAAGGCGTCCTTCCCAAAGCTAGACCTTTAAAAGGAAGAACTCAAAATGAAAAGAACAGATCTTTGTTTTATAATTACCACCAAGGATACGCACACAAAACTCAAGACTGTTACGACATGAAAGATGCCATTGAGCAAGCAATCAGGGACGACAAGTTGAATGAATTCATACAGATCATCCGGGAACCAAGGACTTTCGATAGGGAGAAGTCTCCAAGGCCGGAATGTCGAAATCCAAGAAGCTGCAGAGACGATGACGAACAGGTCAGGGAAATCGCTGTCATTACCGGTTCCAGTGCCATGGAAAAATCCATGTCGGCCCTTAAGAAGGACTTAAAGATCCTAGCCACAGTTCGAACCCCCCCCCCCCACAATTTTCGACAATCACCTAAGGGAAAGATGATTT
>JASCZI010181552.1:28259-42543 GCA_036250425.1 Stylosanthes scabra
TGATTTATTAGATAACAAAAAATAAGCTGTTTTAAAATCAGAATTGGATCTTAAATCAAATGAAAACTTTGATAAATAAAATTCTTTAAATGAATTGTTTAATAGAAAAATATAATATATTATGAAAAAATACAACTTGAAGCACCAACAAAAATAAGATCTGCAAATGGAGAACTTGAAATAGCTTTAATAAATGATGAAAAAATCGGCAAACAAATTGAAAAAATTAAAGATTAGCATAAAAGATCTAAAATTGGATGGATTCATATTAGTACTATACAAGTATTAGTTAAATCTACATATATGAAAGGAATAAATTCACAAGTAACTTTAGAAATTTGTGATAAAAGAATTATTGATCCAATAGACCGAATAATAGGAATTGTTCATGGAAATTTAGCAAACGTTAATGTTAAGTTTAATGCTCATATTGGGTATGCTATACCGCTATCAACTGAAAATCTTGGAAGATCAATAAGTTTGGCTTATAAATTCCACAGAAAAATTTGATGGAACAAAATGATGAACCATTTTCAATTACATATGCTATAAACTATGCTTTAACTAATAGTCATCATAGCATAATATTTAATAATAGAGAAAGAATTTATGTTGATGAACTATTTCAATAAAATGTTAAAACTGAAATACCAAAATATAAAGCGATTGTTAACCCAACTTCTCTGCTAATAAAAGATTTGTCCAGAAGTTCTTTTTTATCAAATTTTTAAATTAGAGAATCTAAAATTAATAGCCCTTTAAGCTTATCTAATTTAAAAGTTCAAGAAAATAAGAATTTTGAAATTAAAGAAACTTTAAATCAGAAACTATGAAAAATAATAGGATAATGTATATAATAATAAAAGATAAGGTAATTATACCTATAACTATATACGAAGAGCTTTATTTATAAAAATATGACAATTAATAAAGAAGAAATTTATATATCTTATCAAGATAAGAAATAAGAACTCTTTAAAAGAACAAATCATTTAAAATACTTACAATTTTCTGAAATAAATAAAGAAGCTTTTAAAGCTTTAACAAAAATATATAATAATCTTCAACAAGAAGTTATAGAGTTAGAAAAATTAATAAAATCATTAAAAGACAATCATGAAGCAATGGCTAAATATGTAGAAATTTTAACAAATTATATAGAATTGAATAAAATATTACTTATTTTAATAGGAATAATACTAATCAGAATAAAATTGTTTTCAGAAATTGAATCACAGGAAATAGAATGGAATTTAGAGTACATAGAAATAGATAATTATAATAGCGACATAGAAGATTATTTAGATTATGAAGCATAAAAGGATAAAAAAAAAAGGGAAAATAAGATAAAAACAACAAAAAAAAGAAAGATAAAAGAAAAAATAAAAGAATTGAAACGAGAAACAGAAATCTTACAATGAGAAATAGATGAACTAATAATGAAAAAGGTAGAAATAATGGTAAACATAGAAAGTCTAAAAACAGATTTAAAAAATGCTAGGAATAGCTTATAGAAGTCTAAAAGATATAAAAGGAGAAAGAAAAGTCATTATAAATCAATTAAAATATTATGAAGAAAAACTTGAAAATATTGAAAGATATACGAATAAAGAAGTAATAGAAAAATTTTGTAAAAAATGTATTAGAAACCTAAAAGTAGAAATAAAAGGATAGAATAAAGAAATTAAAGATTTTTATAAATTTAATAAATCTTTATTAAATGGCGATTTTTAAATTTGATATTAGAGCCAAAGTGACGATTTAAAATAATGACAATGACAACGTTTTTAATCAACGCATTTTTTTTTTAAAAAAAATCTATAATAACCTGCACATTCTCAAATATGAATAAAGTAGAGTAACTTGTCTTGAGAGTGGTCACACCTAAATTTGAAACTTTGGGAAGGCTTAGTAGTCAATATATAGAAACTCACTATGTTGTGTGGGTAAGTATGGGTGAATTATTCAGTGGGGCTCGAAGAATGAGCCCCCCATTGAGGCTTGCTAGGTGATGGAAGGTTTTCCAATCTTTTTCTACTTTTCGCAACTGCACACACAAAAATGCCTAATAACACTGTGCATCCCAAATGAAAAATTAATTATGAAATAGTCCCTTTTCTAGTTGCTTATTGGGCCATGTAAGATTCAGTCAAATGAGTTTTTTTTAACCCATTTGCAATGGTGTGTTGGGCCATTTATAGTAAATAAAAAAGAAAAAACTCCAAGGAAAACCACAAAGATACAAATTGAATAAGGTTAATCAGAATGAAATGGGTGAAATGGTGGGTTCCAAAAAGAGTAACAGAAAATTAAAAAAAAAAACATTTTTTTCGTTAGGGTAGTCATTGCCGCCGTGTAAACCCTAGGAAATCAGTGGTTGTTGTGAGCGAAGACGATACAGGCAATTCAAGGTGCGCGTGGACGATTACGTTTGCAATTTCATAATAAGGTACTTCATGTTTTTTCATTACATCATGATTGCTATTGTTGTTGTGGATTGGAAGTGACGATAATGCAAAGTTACATTAGTTCCTTTATGTGCTGTGTTTCAGGGCGATTGTGATGGACGTGTTTTCCGGTAACTATTCGGGAGAGGACACATTTTTACCCGCCGATAGAGAAGACGTTGAAGAAATGGAAAGTGTGTTTCCTGATAATGCAGAGGAGTACCTTAGGAAAATTAAAGCCGTTAACCTGCTCCTTTGCCTCTTCCCAAGTCGAGTAAACCCCAGATTGAAATCCCTTAGTCACGGCGTAGAAGAGATAGTTCTGCATGTTGTCTTCCATGTTATGGCAACGTGAATGTGATTTGAAACCATATATCCTCTATGTGTTATATATAAGCACCAAAAGAAATTCCTAACTCTTTTATTTATTTAATTTTTTTTTCATCACAGCTAACTCCCTTTGTTTTTTTTTTTACAAAACAACTAACTCTGTTAGGTTTACCTCCTCAATAACCAACTCTTTTTTGTAACCTCAGTTTTCATTTTTTTTTTCACCAATTACCTCTGATTTCTATTTTCTTTTTCTTTTCAATGCCACAATGATCCATAGTATAAATTCCTTTAGATCCATTGAATTTTTGGCTCACCCATTTTTAAATGTCTAAGTCTGGCCCAGTCCATCTATCATGAAGAAAAAAAGGCCCAAACACATTCACTCAAGATCATGACTGAAGCAGCCCAAATTCTCACAACTTCATCAATATCAATAAATGACCCAACAATTTTCCTATTTCAAAAGTTGCCCAATTGAATGCGCAAGTTAATAATAGCGAAGTCACCTTTACAAAGGTTGACACGCTTCACGAGCTGACAAGACACTCCATCCTTTCCACGTGTCTCCATTCAGCAACTGCCACCACCTTTAAATCGTACCAGCCACAATGGGAGGCTCATTCTTCGAGCCCCACTGAATAATTCACCGGTAAGTACGTAGTGTGTTTGTGCTTCTGATGTAATACCTAGAATTTAGGACACTTGTCCAATGTATCTAAAAGAAAAAAGTATCATTTTCGTTCCTAACGTTTGGGATAAATTTTAAATATGTCTCTAACGTTTAAAACATCCTATTTGTATTCCTAACATTTTAAAATTGTATCAATCTTGTCTCACCGTCAAGCAATTGTAAAAATCACTAACAAAGTTATACACGTATATATTAGTTCATAACACCAAACTATTATAAGTGGCGTGTCCACTTCATTTGTATCTATTATTATTTTTCATATTATACGAATATGACACAAGGAGGAAAAGAAAAGAAACAAGTAATGCTTTTCTTCTTCACCCAGACTTATATCTTTTTAGTTGTTCGAGTGTGATTGTGATAAATATTGTTTTTGGAAAATTATTGGTTAATTAATTTTACATTTAAAAAATTAGATTGTTGAAATTTATATTAATAGAGTTGATGGTGGGACAAAATTGATATAATTTTAAAATATTAGAAATATAAATATGACATTTTAAACGTTAGGGGCGTCTTTAAGACTTATCTCAAACATTAAGAATGAAAATAATACTTTAGACGTTAAAAAAAATATATAAAATAAAGAAGAGTAACTTAAGAAATGCCTTTATGGGGCATTAGAGGAAATTCATTTTTTTCAAAACAACTATATTATTATATACAAGAGACAAACTAACGTTTCCTCATCATCCTTCCATAAATACACTCATCAACCCTTTCATTTCATCATTCTCTCTGCCCTTTCAAATTAAACTGCAGAGATCTGTTAAAAGGTCAACTCTCTCTTTTTTTTCTTTTTTTCTTTTCTTCTTCTTCTTCAGATCTTCAACGCAAATATGTTCAGATCATTATTAATAGCAAGGTGACTTCAATAATGTTCATGTATTCCACCGTCCATGTCTATTATGAACCTTAATTATTTTCTTTATATTTTAATTATTCAACCTTAATTTGCTAAGTTGAAGCTACTACATGGGATTTTGAAGTTTCTTTATTTTCAATTGGTATATAACTCACTTAATTTTTATCTTCTTTTTTTTTAAAAAAAAAAAAAAAATTCCAGGAACTTGAAGAAGTTCACTACCCTTAGCAATAGTTTGAAGAATCAAGAAGGCAACAGATTCTATACAATGGTTGGTGAAAGAAGGTGAGTCTCATTATTAAGGGCCTTTATTATTATGATTTTTCTGATCATGTTCCTGAATCTCTTGCTTCATTTTTTTTTTTATTTTCTTGGTTAGTGATGCTGGATATTTATAGCTATAGTCCTATATATATATACTTCATTTAATATTACTTTAATAAGTGCAATAGTCCAAAGTTTTCACAAAAGAAGAAAATGAATTATAAGCTCCGATAACTGATCTTTTAAAGTTGAATTACATACGTATGAAACTTGAGTTAGTTTTCAATTTTCTTCTAAAAGTAAAATAAAAAATTCTGTTATGCATAATTACATGTAAGAAAAATGTTTTACATGAGCAAATAGCAACGAAGCAGTGTACTTATCTTTGTCTCACACCAATTAGTTCTATGACTCTTACTTTCTCTTAAAAAAATTTAGATTATTTTATTTAATTAGTATCTCATGAGACTTCATTCTTTTAAATGTTTAAATTAAATAATTTTTTTAATACTAATAATGGATAAAATAATTTGTTTCTGATTTTTGTAATACTTTTGCACACAAGGATGAAAAAAATAAAAAACAAAAACTAGTTTTCAATAGAGATTCTTAGAGAAGGAATCCTTGCCATTTTCCCTTCTCTTTCCTTCTTCCATGAACATTCCAGTTGTCAAGACAATATAATTATTAGATTAAAATACTATAAAACCAACAAGGGTAATATACCATCATTAGAATTTGGTTAAGATTATTATTAGTAAAATTTTAAACATTATATTTTGTTTTCTACGAAAATATTTTCAATTGATAATTCTAAGACTGGAATTAGTTATTATTTAATTTTGATATACTCAAGTGTAAATCATTTTATATACATACATTTATTTCAATTATATAACGTGATGTTAGTAAAAAAATTAATTTTTACATTAATTGTGTGTATATATAATTAAATTAACAGTATAAAAACATATAATATTATCACTACGAATGCATTAGAATTAAACTATTAATTCATTATTTTTTAGTATAATACATTAGCGTTGACAATGCGAAAAGCAAAAGGTGCTGTAGAACTCAGTTTAATATTGTGACTTGAATTGATGAAGAAGAAGCTAATAGCGACATGGAAATTTATTTAAAGAATGGGAAACAGAATTTGCGTGAAGCACATGCATCAAATTTTGCTATTTGCTGCCTCCAATTTGCATGTTCTCATGCTGCCGATCTACCAAACACAAACAGCTCTCCCCCTGATTTAATTGTCCAATTAATTCTTTTTTAAAACCTCTCACATACTTACTTAACTGATTCTTGTAGATTCTCTCCAACTAGACATGAACCAAAACAGTACAAATATAAGTATATAGGAAAATGCACAGGAAATGATAAATATCGGTTTAAATAAGTCAAACTTTCGTTATTTATTAATTATTATTATTGGAATAAATAAATAATTTAAGACATTATAAATATATAATTATAAATGTTAATTATATATATAAAATTATAAATGTTAAATTAAATATGTTAATAACTTTATATTATTATTTTCCTAGCATTACTGCATATATAAATCTCAAATCCATTATTATTCTAAACTAAAGTAAATGGACACAATTACGTATAAAAGATGTGAAATAACAAAAATATACTTTAAAAATAATTAATAATGGATAAAATGTTATGTCGTGTGTATAATCAAAAGCAAATGAAAAAAAATAGACAACACGACATGTAAAATTTGTGATGATTAATTATCTTTAAAGTATATTTTTGGTATTTTGGATTTTTCATATGAATTTCTAATCCACCTCAAAATATTTCATATGTATTTTTGTATATTTAATCTATTAATTAAAGAGAAACCAAAGAAGTTAATAATGGCAAAAGGTGATTTGATTTGTATTTTCATTTTAATGTTTAACATTTTGTGGAAAGATGTAAAACTAATGAAAATAAATTTTATTTTCTATTTTTTGTATAAATTCTAAAAATAAAAAAATAGTGCTAAGTAACTATATATTTTCACCCAATAATCAGTTAATAGAAAATATTAAAATAAACACAATATACAAAATTAGGCAAAAACTAATTATTCGAATAGTAAAATACTGATTATTCAAAATGGTAAAAAATAAATCATCCAAAATAGTAACGGGCATATCATTCATAATAAAGAATATATCATCTGAAATAATCGAGAATGGATCATCTAAAATAGTGAAATTAACTCAATAATGATGATTATGAATGAGATTATTGGCCGATTATTAGTTAAAATTAGTATGGGCTCTTAAACAAAAAATAATGAAAATATGAACGCAAATTATTTATTCACCAAATCTTATCATTAGAAACATAATGAATATAATCCAATGATTCCAATCCATCTTAGAGGTAAGGCCTGATTTTTTCACATTCCAAAATTCAAATATGAGAAACTTCATGAAAACCTTAATTAAAGGGTCAAAATATTATTGCAACTTCGACTAATTTCACATTATTGTAAAAAATTTTAAGAGTAATATGATTATCTTTTGTTAAATTACAAGATTCTAATCACAATAATTACATTTATAATATTGACAAAAGTACACAAATTAGTTATTCAACTCTTTTTGTCGGAAGACTCATCACATTAATATAGAATAACATGGTACACTTTTTTCAATTTTAAAAACATAAGTAATTGGTATAATTTTAATGGCAACTTTAAAGTTTTAATTCCATTATTTCCTTCATTTATAAGGGGTAGAGCGTAGAGGACACCTTTGGGTTAAAAAGCCTTAATTTCATATACCTAATGTCGTTTTCTGCTTTGGTAAACACATTTATTAGAATCACAATGTGTAAGATAATGGTAATGGATTTCCATCGTTTAGAATAGATCAAGAACGATAACTTTCTTTATCATTATGTGTAAACTATTTTTTGTTTATTATAAAAAAAAAGGACGTAAAAAGTCAAATATTTTGTTCTAAACCAATCTTTGGAAGCAAAAATCCCGTCTAAAGGTCTTCCACTTCTTCCACTTATATATATTTCAAAGTTCAAAGTCCTTTAGGAATATGCAATCTTAATCAAATCTTGCTGGAAGAAAAATTTGGTCCACGACATCATCCTCTAACTTTGCAAAAAAGAAAATATGCTTTTTGATTTAGACGTTTAAGATAAAAGTTGATGCCATTCTATTATTTATTAATTATTATATGAATGCCATCATGATTGATGAGTCCTCCATTGCCTTTCCATTGGATCATCATTTCCAAGTGATTTTTCTTTGTCTGGTATTACAAATACTTTAGGAATATCGTCTTGAAAGTTTATAAATAAAAGACATTTTTTTTTATTTTATTTTATAAGCTAACTCTTGATATCAAAGTCTATTCTGAGCATATTGTTAGATCACTTATACGTTTATGTTCACATTTTAAATGATTATTTCTAGGTGTATATAATTGAATACAATAATAACTATAAATATGGTAAAAAATAATTATTGAATTTTCTAGGTTGTTTTACACATCAAAATTATCTATAAGAATTTTCACCTATTAAATATACCTGACCAAATAAATATACTCTAAAAAGATGTTTTTTGTAAGTCACACTGTATGCTAACGTGCTTTATTTAATGTGTCTTCAAGGAAAGAACATGTTACGAAACCAACACTAGGGAGCCAATAATTAAGTTATCATCTAAAGTTTATATGAGTTATCATTCATAACTCATATATCCAACAATAAATTATCATCCAAAATTTATATAATTTATCATCCGTAATATATGTTGGCTCCCTATTAGTCCTAATATATTAGTTACGTAGTCTTTTTCTTAAAGGAAAACAAAAAGTTGGCATAAATAATATTTCTCTTATGCATTTAAATATAATATCCCTTCCTTTGCACACTTACTATGATTAACACTCATTTCATTTTTGGTTAAAAAAATAAAAAATAAAAAAATTTCCAGGCTTGAAGGAAAAGTGGCAATCATAACCGGAGCAGCAAGTGGACTTGGAAAGGCCACAGCCCATGAATTTGTGAAGCATGGGGCCCAAGTAATCATTGCTGATAATGACACCAACCTAGGCCCACAAGTAGTAAAGGAAATGGGCCCATCAGCCCAATTTGTGGAGTGTGACGTCACCATTGAGGCCCAAATAAAAGAAGCTGTGAACGTTGCCATGTCCAACTATGGCAAGCTTGATATAATGTTCAACAATGCTGGCATAACAGGCCCAACAATCCCACCAAGCATAATGGATTTAGATCTTGATGAGTTTGATAGGGTTATGAAAATCAACGTATGGGGTATGGTTGCGGGTATAAAGCACGCGGCCCGTGTGATGACACCAGTGTCATCAGGGTCCATTTTATGCACATCCAGCATAAGTGGCCTATTGGCTGGGCTTGGGCCTCATCCGTACACAATATCAAAGTTTACAATACCTGGGGTAGTGAAGTCAGTGGCTAGTGAGCTTAGCAAGTTTGGGGTCAGAGTAAATTGCATTTCCCCAGCCCCAATTGCAACACCAATGTCCATGGGCCAAATTGGTAAATTTTTTCCTCATTTAAGTGAAGAACAAGTAAGGGAAATGGTGGGTGGGCTTGGTGAGTTAAAGGGCTCAAAATGTGAGGACATTGATGTGGCCCGGGCCGCACTGTTCTTGGCATCTGATGATGCAAAGTATATATCTGGCCATAACCTTGTTGTGGATGGAGGGTTCACATGCTTCAAAAGCTTGAACTTCCCTTCTCAGGGTTAAATAAATAACGTCTCAGTAAATCACAGGTTAAATAAATAAATAAATTGCCTAAATCATTCATGTAATTGTAATGCTTTATAGCTATTTTTCTCGTATTGCTGAAACATTTTCTTTGATTTAATCAATAAGGCATTCCTTCCTATGTTGAACCAAGGGAAACAACGGTAAAATATAATTTTCTCTTTTTTTTCTATTTATTTGAAGTTTTAAAATTATTTACTCTCTAATACTAATTATGGTTTCAATTTTATTTTGGGTCTCTAAAACTTAACAAAAAAATTATAAAATATTTATTTCTCGTTAAAGTGATCAAATTATTTCATGAGAGAGAGATATATTATCTCCTACCATTACTAACACAGTAACATCTCCATTGAACGGTTCTTATGAAATATTTGTACATCTTTACAGAATTTTTATCTGTACGGTATAAATTGCCAATGTTTAATGGGATTTACAAGTGAAACCGTGAAAGTAGCGTGGGTCCCATTGGAGCCCCCAAAGGCCCAAACCCTGCTCTCCGAGACTCCGACTAACAATATTCAATATCATAAGGTAAAAATCTATCCAAAAACAAATAATCCTCATAAGTAAAATATGAGAAGTTAGAGAGTCAGAGATAGTTCTAAAAACCGAACTGATTGGTCGAACCGGTTTAATCATAAACCGACCATAATCACACCGATTCAGCACACAAAACCGTCTTTTGCATAATCGATATTGAACCATCGAACCAAACAGTCAGACCGAGTCGAAATTCGGCCGGTTTTCTCTCTGACAAGAGAAATTCAATAAAAAATGCAAGACACGAACCGATGTCTATGCAGATACTTAGAGATTTGCAGCCATATTATTATTATTATTATTATTATTATTATTATTATTATTATATATATATATATATCTTCTTTCCAACTACTCTATATTTATTTATTTTATTTTAATTTTAATTTACTCATTTATCCATAAATTAATTATACTTTTATCAAAACACAAAAAAAATATACTTTTATTTTTACATCATTACTAAATTAAAAATAATTTTTATTAAATATTTACAAACTAAAATATAAATACTAAATTTTTTTTAATAATTATAACTTATTTTTTATTTTTCTCATGATTATATAATATTTAGTGATATTATTTTTTAATAAATACTTGTATATAATAATATTATAAGTATAAAATAATTAATAAATTATTAAATTTAGAAATAATAGTTATTTTAATATAAAATAGTTAATATTAACTTTATATATTGTACTTGGGTGGGATTATAACATTTTAGTTAATTTAGTATTTTAAATTTAGAGAATATTTAAGATCTGTATCATGATATCATTATATTTTTTACCTTTTATTTTTATTTTATATATTATTTATTATAAAACGGTTATTACAATTGAATTTTCGATTAAATTTATTGAACGTATAAAATTTTCAACTGGTAACTCGAACGATTTGATGATCGGACCGATTTTCAGCACCTTTACTATAAGACAAAGATATGTTAGTATGTTACAAAGTGATTTTTTTTATTATTAAAAAAACAATAATAATAATAAGACTCCGGACTAAATAAACATAGGTTAGGTTAGATTTCCATTTTTATTTTGTTACATTTTAGGATGTACGACTTTGGTATTTTAAAAAGTGTTGTTAAAATTTAAATTAACACTTATTATTTAACGTTTTTAGTTTAAAAAATAATAAAAAAGTGTTATCAAATGACTTTAAGAACAAGTCACAAAAAAATAACTTTAACAACAATTGTATAACTATGTTATACTGGAATCTACATTTTAATTTTATCAAAAAGAAATTTAAAAATATGTTCGATTCAGTTATTAAAAATATTTTTACTAGAAATGTTTCAAGATAAAACATGTTTTTAATATATTTAGATATAGATAAAATATTGCTCAAGTCTTTAACATTTGAACCAAGTATTTGTTTCGTCCTTAAGTTTAAAATTTCTTATTATTGTCCCAAATTATTCTTGTCCAAAATATTTCAATTCAAATCGATTCAATGTTTCTCTCAATTGAACATAGAAGAAATTCTTAATACTGTTGTAAAATACAAAGTGATAATGTAATTAGTAAGTAAATATTATCAACGAATCTATTGTTAATCCACATATATCACTATATTAGTCTCTTTGTCAATTTATTTATTCATTAAGTAAACGCTAATATCTTCTAGCATAAACAATATCAGTTCCATCTAAAATCACAACAAGGAGATATTTACTCCTATTATGAGAAAAGATTGCTTCATTAATAACATTTTCACTCTATACACTAACGGTGTTCAGTATTTTGCAATTCACACATATTTAATAGTGGAACAAAATTGAGTCTTTTTAAACCTTTTGAAACAAAAATAAAATACTTCAAACTTTAAAGAAAAAACTGAAATTTAACTCAAATATTAAGGAGTAAAAACAATACTTTGTCCATTTTAGCCATTTCAATGTTAGCATACTTGTGTATCTCAGTTGTCGCATCAAAATTAAACATGCAAAATAAAGTTGGCCAAAAAAGACAAAATAAAATAAAATTATTCCATGACTAAAATAGAAGGTCAGAGAAAACAAATAGAATTCCATCACTTAAAAAAAAAAAAAAAAAAATTCTAACGTTCATTTGCTTTGCTCAAAATCATGAGAAAATACCACAAGAAAACTTCTCAAACCTACAGATTAAGCTAACCTATTTGATCTTCCTGGTTATGCCTTTACAGACAGTAATTGTTAAGAAGCAATAATGCATTTGGATACTGCTTGCAAGTTGCAACAGATAGCGCGGCAAATCACAGTTAGCCATTTATCAATGACGAGCTTGAATCACATCATGTCATGGATCCCTGCTGAATCCAGCAACACTGCTTTGATTTCCTCAGGAAGAACATCCTGCCCTTCTCTGCATTGCTGTTGAAAACAAGAAAACAACCACCATAAGAATCCGCTGAAATTTCAATAGACACCATAAGGCAACAAACTAAACCAGTAACAGTGAATTCAATATGTTAAACATCAGACACTAAACAAGCAAAACAAGAGAAAGCTCCACAAGGTTTTTTCATTCTTCCTTATGATAATCTTTACTCATCTGAGCGAAACTGTTCAAAAACCTGGTCAGTTCCACCTAAACACAGCTCTTGTATTTGTAATCAGAGTGCTTGTCAGGTCAGGCATACTTGCAAATAATCAATCAATGGTTTAAACTTCTAATAAGCCATAGGAACCATGAGAGTATCAACTATTGAGACTGCCATCGACCCGCTATAACAAGTGGCAAGACACAGCAACTAGAGCACAGAAGAGGAAGCTTGAGAGTGTTGTAATTGCTTGTTTGGCTAATAATAGCTGACATGTAAATAGGATTATGCAACAGAATTGCTAAGTACTTCATGTTTGTAGCATTTGGAGTATTCTGAGAACATGGTCTAGAGTCGTGATGACAGGTCCGAGTTCTCAACCTAAGGAATCAAGTCAGTGTCCTAAGGTTGCTACAACCAAGCCTTGTTCTTTAATTTCATCACAGCCCATCCAGAATATTTCATCTAAATCTCCTTATGTAATTTCATTTCATAGATTCAGACATAGCAATTGCTAAAATTATGTATTGGCCAGCTATCATATAATATTCGTAGAAAAAATATTTCAGAGGCAGGCATCTCATCAATATTGAAAGAATGTCATGTCAATACGAGGAAAATTTGAAATCATTAGGCAAAAGTTGGAATGCCCAAATAAAATTGGGGGCAAAGATAATAAAAACTAAAAATTAAAATGAAATTAAAAAAAAAAAAAAAAAAAACTAAGGAAATTAATAATGGAAAAGTTCAAGTTAAGCCTGGCATTAGACAAAGAAGTGAAAGAACCATACCTCAGCTCTGAAGACGTCTAAAGCAAAGCCATTGAAGCAGCTAATAACAGCCTGCTGAACATCTAATCCGAGGTTATCCAGAGCCCGCATCGTTGAAAGCAGAAGACCTGGTCGGCGAGTACAAAACATGTGAATGTTGACAGCTCTCCCTTCTCTTACCCTAACTTCCACCTAAAATGTTCAGAAACACAAAAGTCAAGTTAAAATAATTTCCTTAATTTCCATTCAAATAAATTCAATAAGGATAAAGAAACATACAAAATCTAGTGGGTTCTAATTAGTTTGCACTGATACACCTATCAGAGATTCTGTGCATCAAGACATACTAACTAGTTACTTGCATGTTCATTTTATAATCAATTATGCATATTGGAGGTTTCTCATGGGTTCAAATATAGAGTTTTTGACACACAGGTACAAGTGATTCTAATAATAATAATCACACATAGCTTTCCTTCCCATCTCTTGGAACCTTCCATGTCTGTAAGCATATAAGAGTAGGTATGCAAAATTTTATTTACAATTCATATGCATCACACATTAGCAGAAATTTTGCAATGACATATTTATGCAAATTTATCAATTCAATATTTTTGGCAGGTGGGTCACTACAAGATGCAAGCCATGCAGAAAAACATGAATATTCATTCAAGTTCCATGCTCTAAATCATCACTAAATTTACATCCATCTGCAACTTTTTATCCCTGTGAGCTCCAGGTAAAGGCAGTTCCAATCGTTACAATTCTGCAAGCAACAAGCTATACTATCCACCTAATATCTTGCAATAAGGTGATAAAAAATTTACCTTTGCAGGTTGGTTTTTGGGGCTTGGTAAGACACCAGGATAGAGTTCCTCCTTCACCCGACACGGAAGGGTTTGCGGCGTGGGTGTCAAAGGCTGAAGGCTGGTGGTGGTGGAAGATTGCATCACAGAGCCAGGTGGAGAAGACTCCAGTTCATTGTGAAGATCATTAATCCGCTGCAGTAACTCCCTCAAGTAGTCGATCGCATCCCC
>JASCZI010181552.1:42553-56394 GCA_036250425.1 Stylosanthes scabra
GAAAGTACATTAGCATGTATAATCCCCAAACTCTTTACACATCAAAAGAATCCATTAACTAATCAACACAATCTGAGCTAGAACTTGTCATGAACATAGTAACACACATACATGAAGAAATCCATAATTTTTCAACATCAACTATTTGATACAACATTTAAACAAATCAACAATTATAACTGCTGTTCTCACTCAATAGTCCAAATATCAAAACTATAAATTAAAAGCAGGCTTCAAAAATCACATACCTTGCTAATCTTTGGCACAACAGACCTAAGCATGTACAACCTATCATTAAGCTTCTTCCGGCGCCGCCTCTCGGCCATGAGATTCTTCGCTGGCATCCCCTTCTTCTTCCCTTTCTGATCTCCACCATTGACACCGCCACCGCCACCACTCAAGCTCAAATTCCCATTCCCTTCCCCGCTCTCCTCCACCACCACCACCGCCTTACTACCACTCTCAACATTCTCATCAGAATCATAATTCCACACTGAAGCTTCAATGCTCCCCTCTTCAACTTCCCCCTCTCCCCATTTCCTCTCCAAACTCCCCATCCCCAAAGCCTCGAGACTCTCGGACCCGCCGGAGCCTCGACGGAGCGCAGCACGCTTCTGGAAGAGCGTGGGAGGCGCACCGACCGTCGGAGCCACCTCAAGAGGCCTCAATCCCTTTCCCCTGCTCGAAAACAGAGCATTTCCAGAGCCACCAAATGGCTCCATTTCAAATCCAGCACCCAGCGCCACGGCATCGTCCCCCGCCGGGAGCAACCGCGTCGCCGGCGGGAATTCAGTACCGGAAGTCATGTCAGCGGAGCCAATTAGAGGCTGAGAAAAAGCCATCAAGAGAGGGGAAGTGGAAGAATGGTTACCGGAGAAGAAGAAACCGTTGTCAGGTCCGAAATCGAAGGCATTATCAAAAGGATTGTTGGTGGTGGTGGTGGTGGTTGTGAAGAACGAGGGTTTGAGAGTAGAGAAAGAGTGTTCGAGGGCAAAATTGTCCATATTTTGGTGTGTGAGAAAGTTGTTGTTATCATTAGAATTAGCAGCAGCAGAAGCAGTAGTGGGTACGGTTTGTTGTTGGAGGAAGGGGAAGGGGTTTATGGTAATTTGACCCGGTTGGGGTATGGATTTGAAGGAGCTGAGAGGGGCATTCATGGGAATTCCAATGTCAGTGCTTTCTTCTCCAAGTAAGGGCTCCGTCCAAGAAACGGCAGCGTTAGTGTTGTGAGGAAGAGGCCTTGCTTGTTCCGACAACGGAAGCATGTCTCTCTCCATCGTTTCTATCTTAGACCACCGTTATTTCTAATAGAGGATGGAACATGAACGTTTATACGAAGACTGGGAAAGAAAGAAAGGAGTTGTGTAAGTGTATAAATATAAGCAGTGAGTGAGTGGGTGGCGTGTGAAGTGTGAGTGAAAAAGAGTGGACGGAGAGGGAGGTGCTGCGTGGAGGGTGTGGTTTATCCATGCAGACACAATTATATTACACAAATCAAATGATTAATCATTACACGCTATAACTGAATCATAATTATATGTCATTTTTAAGATTCTCTTAATTCTAATTGTACATAATTGTAAGCATTAAATAAAATAAGAATTAAATTGTTCTAGAATGTAATAATTAACTCTTCCTTTATTTCATAATAATTTGGGGCGGAGGTTTTGCACAATATAATATGAGATTGTCTTTTTAATAAAAAATAAAAATTCTACACAAGAAAATCAATTATCAAATAAATATATGTACTTCTTAATTTATTATTAAAGTGTATTTTATATTATTTTAATATTTATTTTATACATGTGACTATTTTTAGTGTAGAAGACAAGCGGTTCATAAAAATAATTTAATTTTATACATTGTATTTTTTTTTTTTTTTGTCTAATTTGATACATTGTATAACTTCAAACATTATTTTTACAATGATTTTAAGGATTTAGCCGGAGTATATGTTAATATATACAAGCTTTTTTTACTTAGATATCACATTATGTACTACTATATATTAATTAATCTAACCACACTCAATATTTAAAAGATATAATTATAAAAAGTATGATTAAATAACAAAGTAATATTTAATCATAAATTGTTACCATAAGAATAAATACAGTTTATCTTATTTGAGTTAATATATCCTGTATTTGGATTTCGACTTTCTTTGAGTATCCAAATTCCAAAGTAACACTCCATTTAAATTTATGCAGTATTTTACTATTTTTTTTTTTAGAACATTCCCCGTAATCCATTTATTTTATCTGTCACTCTTATTGAATATATTGATAAAATTCAGGTAGCTTCTACCATATTCTTTCTAAACTATATAATAGAAACACAAAAAATTTAAATGGCATTATCATCTATTTATTTTTTTATATATAATTCAAATTTTTAAATTAAATTAAAAAAAATAGAGTACAATAGAATACACAATGAATCTTTGGTCCCCCTCATATAAAAAAAAATAATAATAATAGAGTACACAAAAATACATAAAACATAAATCCTGATAAAATCTAAACATATCAAATAATAAAACTAATAAGTCAAACTCACAATCATTCTTTATCAAAACGGTACAACTAATTTCTTTTCCACGCTCAATTTTCTCGATATTTAATTCAATAAAAGAGTGAATGCAATCATTTGAGTTTAAATTTATCAAAAAAAATAGCAACATAAATTTAAAATAATTATTTCATTTTTAGTTGTTCAGCAAAAGAGAAAGAAGAAGAATTTTGGTTTAGATGAGTGGGAAAGAGATGGGTTGATTTTAGAATTGAGTTATAAAATTCTGTAATGATTAAAATATTAACTTTGGTTAACACTACATATTTCAAAATGACCAATCAAATATTACTATTGTATAAAGAATAATTTATCCTCTCATTTAAAAAGAATTAAGTACACTTTACTTAAAATTTATAGTCAAGAGTAATTTAAAGATAAAATAATAGAATGTTTTTTAATACTTTATGAACTGAGAATTTATTTGATAATTTATTTAAAAAATAAGCTACATAGATTAAACAAATGGGTTTTCGTTTTTAAAATTTTACCTCAATAAATGTACTACACACCACTTGAAAGAAAAATTAAGAAGGATTCATCATCTCTTAAATTAAATCTATGTTCGCAAAAATCATTGACCAATAAAAATCGAAAAATCAGTTACTAGGTATATATTTATATATATTGATTTATTTTTTTTTTCAATTAAATAATCCATTAACATAATAATTAAACATGTCATAATAGAATAATTGAACATAAAATTAATGAATAGTGAAACTTATTTTATAATTAAAGGATTTTGCCAATATATGTACCCTAAAAACACATTTTAATTTAAAAATATATAAACATATTTGGTATCGTTTTCAAAATTATGCCTAGACAGAATATGCCTTATTTACAAAATGAAAGAACCGTTGATATAGTCTTCAATCCATTAGGAGTTCCATCAAGAAGGGATGTAGGACAGATATTTGAATGCTCACTCGAATTAGTGGAGATATGCTAGATAGACATTATCAAATAGCATCTTACTAAAAATTATCGAAAAGCCGAAAATGTCAAAAAATTTTATTATTATTATAATTATTATTATTATAATTATTATTATTATTATTATTATATACTTCTTAAAATGTATCCTTATGATACAAGATAACCAAATTCTTAATTACATATGTTATTTATTGCAAAACAACATTTTATCTCTCTTGATAATTACTATGCTAATTAATTTTAGGGATGATAGAGCTAAAAAATTTTTTAATTTATTACTAACATCAAGTTTCTAGAAGTATCTGTAATATGTTTTTATTTTATACGAATTATATATAGAAAATTAACAACTTTTTCTTTATATTACAATAATAACAGCACAAATTCATTTTTCTAAACATTTTTCTTATCTTATTTAATATTGACGAATATAATTAATAATGGTTCCTTTAAAAAGTTCATATATATTTTCCCGTATAATTAGATTAGATTTTATAATATTATAATTTAATTTTAAAACTGTTTAAATATTTTTCCTTAATTGAACATTCCATTTAACAATAATAGCCGATATTCAATTAAAAAAAGAATAAAAAGAGATAAAACTAAGAAATTGACATTCCCATGTCAACATGAAAATGCCCAGTACGGTTTGGTATTAATTAAGTTTACCATTTCTTTCTTTTTTACTCTAATCATTATCTAAATTTGTGGTCGAGAATTGTCGGTCCTAAATTAGTAGTTGCTATCCGACAGATTTTTTTTTTTAATTATTTATGTATTTATTTATTTATGTAATGAACCTTATTAACATTGAAACAAATTTGAGAGTTAATTTAGCTAGCCTGCTTATTCCTTTTGCTTTTTTAATGTATTTATTTTTTATTTTATATTCTTTAATTATGGATAAAATAAATAAATAATTTTAAATATTATAAATATGTAATTATAGATATAAAATAATAATTGTTAAGTTTAAAGAAATAAATTAATACTATTATTTCTCTAATACTACTCTTGTAATAATGACTATTTTTTCAAAAAGTTTTATGGAAATAAATTTTCAAAATTTAATTGTTGTTTTGAAACATATTGGGTAATTTTTTATTCATACATTTTACATTTCAATATATATTTTATATTGATGATGATTTTTTATGTAAAACATAACTCTAATCGAATAAGTAAATTATCCTAATAAACCCATGAATGACTATACAATTAACATCTTAAGAACCTAAAATAACTTCTCCAGCCATAAACCTTCCTTATTAACAATAAGTTTTGGTCACCGGCTCCTGAAACATATACAAAAGAATTTAAATGTTGTTTTGCTCTACAAGGGACAAGGGGAAAAGTATACACTATTTTGGGAATATTTGTAGAAATAAAAAGTAAAACAAATTAATATTAATCCAAATAATACAAAATAAATATAAAAACATACTGGTGAGTTGGTCACTTAAATTTTCTAATATTTTATTAAGAGATAAAGGTGGTTATACCACGTGATACAAAGTATAGATATGGAACCATTTGATCACATATTAAATATGCTAAATGACGATACTAGCTAAAAAAATTTCAAAAGTGGAATATACATGGTACATACTAGCACACTACATAGAATTCAACGTGGAATAGTATAGTAGTAGATATCAGATAATTAAAACCGCATCTTCTAACTCAGGTGATAGGTGGCTTAAGTTACTTAAATCTTTAGTGCTGAATTTAAATTTGGATATAAATAAAAAGAGATATAATCACATTAAACCTCGTTAAAAAGGCACTTATAATACATAAATGATTAATTAAAAATAGCTTAATTAAATTTGATGCATCATTTAAGAGTTTAAATAAAATTTTGAGTATTCATGTCAAAAGGAAAAACAAGTAAAAATCTCTTTTAAATTAAAAAACGTCTATATACATTATGATTATTATTTTTAAATGATGAATATTTAAAAAATTGTCTATTTGATTGTCTATTTGATTGTATATAGACATTATGATTATAATAATTATTGTTTCTATGATAACTTTTTTAATAATAATAAAAAAAAAATAGCAGATAATTAAAGAGACTAGTATCAGTTTTAAAACTTTTTCTGACCCTCCATACACCCATCCATGAAGGGCACGCCTCATTTATTCCTAAGTTTATGCCACGCATGCGTTCGAACTTTGAACCCTCAGAAGAAAAAGAAAATATAAACACTTACAAATTTGTTATGTAACACTGTTCAGGTTAAATTAAAATTAATTATTAATATAAAATATAAAATATAATATTAGAATATAAAATATATATTAAAAATAGTTAATAAATACATATATTTATATATAAATATTACAGAAACGTCAATTTATCGAAATATCCATGTTCATGTGTTGGACATTTTTTGGACACGACACTTATAGACACTCGTCTAACACGCGTGTCGGTCGCGTCTATCTGTATCCTTGAAAAAACAAAAGAAAAACTTATTCGGACACGCAAGACATTCCAAGATATCATCATGTGTGCACGTGTCTAACTTTATTCTTAACTTATATCCTTAAAATGAATTTAAAAATAATATATATTAATATTTCTTAAAATTAAAAATTATCTTAAATACTTTAAATAATTAAAAAAGACATTTAAAATAATAATTTGAATTTTAATAATATAAAAAATCACACATAAAAATGATATCGAAATAGTATTTTATTTAGCATAGAAATAAATTTTGAATTCTAAATTCTAATCAATAAATTTTAAATAATAAATATTAAATTTTAAGTTATAAATCTCAGATTCTAAATTTTAAATTGGTTTTAATTAATTATTTTCACTTTTAAATGTTCATTTTAATATTTAATTATTAGTCTTAATTTTTCTTTTTAAATTGGCTGAATTAACGTAGACTCTTAAACTTTTTCTATACCTAATTGCCATGATCAAAGCTGGCAAGTTGTTTTGTTGGAGGGGGAACTGAAACTTGAAAAACTGTAATTAGGCATAGCACAACCCGCAGCCATTCTATAATTAATGAAATCACAAGCTTGTAACATGTCGTTATAATTTCTTCACCTTTAAAATAAATAAATAAATAAATAATTTGATTTAGGTTTACACCTCTTGAATGATGTCTGACATGCATGCATATACTCAATTATTCATGAGAGAGAGAAAGAGATACAGATCCGGGAGGGAGGAGAACAGAAAAATACAGATAGGATAAAACTTTTGGGGACCAGAAAGCCAAACGGTAAGCAAAAGTCTATCCACCACACATACATGGATTGATTTTTCTCTTCTTATGTGTTGAGACTTGAGACTTGAGGGTATGGATTGGAAGCCTGAATTCATTCTTTTAGTTATCTTTTTAATATTTAAAAGTAAAAAATAAATATATATTTTTTGAAACATTAAAATAGTAAATTATATAAAAAAAATTATTAAAAAAATAATTAAAAGAATGGATTATGACTATTAATATTTTTGTTTTCGATTTTCCATCATCACTATTTTACTTGTGTCTTTATTATTCTTCTTTTGATTATATAAATATAAATTTTAATTTTGACGATATAATGTTATTATAAACAAATTTTATATATGTATTTAATTAATTATACAATATTACGTAAATAAAAATAACTATATTTTATATAATATATATATTGATGTAATTGATATAATTGAAGAATATGCAAAATGTTTTAATATAAATATAGAATTAAATTTTGATGTGATGTTTTTGAAAGATATTTTACACATCAATCCAATTACGTAATATCATCTTAATAAAAATAACTTTATTTTCTATTGACCTTGT
The DNA here is from genome assembly GCA_036250425.1 of Stylosanthes scabra. NCBI lineage: Eukaryota > Viridiplantae > Streptophyta > Magnoliopsida > Fabales > Fabaceae > Stylosanthes > Stylosanthes scabra. The sequence continues at coordinate 49,894 of JASCZI010181552.1, forward strand.
GATTAATTATTTAAAATAATGAATGTAATTATATGAATGTGTAGAATGTTTTACAATGAAAATTCATCAAGATTAATTTCATAAATATAATGTGTAATATAATATAATCAAGAAAAATATTATTTGAATAAGTAATTTTGACTAACTAAGTTCAACCAAGTGATTTATTTTATGTTAAATAAAATATTATTTCGGTGTCAAATACTATAAAAAGAATTGCACATAAATAAAGTTATATTAAATATTAAAATAGTCTTTTATTTAGCATAAAAATAAATAATTTGGTTGAACTTAATTAGCCAAAACCATCTATTCACATTGAACGATAATATAATATAACCACTAGTTGTCACCAAAAAAAAAAATATAATATAACCACTAGTTTCTTTCAGGACAATGGGCATGCAAGCCCTATGATCAAATTCTTTACATGTGTTTGTATCATTCCAAGGGTGATAAATTTGTCTCTTTTAATTTAGAGTGATCATCATTGCATATTTAATTTGGTACATATTTTACACACTTTTTCAACTAAGAATTAACTCCATTATATCTAGAGAGGGAAAAAAAAAAAAACTCTATTCTAGAGAAATTAATTAGTCACTAAGTTAAATTCTTTGCTTAAAGGTTAATGGACTAATTAGTAATTGATTTGATTAAATTTATTTTGTAACAGAGAATTTCACGTGAAAATTGATTTAAGGATTGATATTTATTAAAATGAAAGAAATTTGACTAGTTTAATCACATTTGTAAAAATTCCAATAACGAAGCTGTACTCCAAGTTGCATTTGAATGAAGCAATACATACCCAGTTTGGAATAAATTTTCTAATAAGGAACCCAAGCTTCTCGTGACACTTTTTTTACTAATCACTTCATTTCACCCACTCCTCAAATCAAACTTGAAACTCTCATATCAACTTTTCAATTCCCTCTTTCTCAGTGCTCTCCCTCCTTCCCTTCCACCTGTCTCTCTCTCCTTTAACTCGCTCGGCGCATACTGTATCAACTTTCAAGAGAGAGACACACCAAAAAACTATCAAGAGAGAGCAAGGTTATCACTTTAAATTAACTAAACTCTTATGAGATTATTATTATTATTTTATATCATTAGCTAGCTAAATCAATTTTTATTAGTCAGAGTATCAGGCGATAATGTATTACATGTAATGGGTCGCAAAATAATTGATCGAATGATATTGTCTAACAGAATCACTGATTTAATTGATAATTATATTTTTCATAAACTAACACGATTAACAAAATATTTTAAAGACTAATAATTTGACTATTATTCCTTTTATGTATATGCATAACTTTTCTTTTAATTTCTTAGGTTATAGCTTTTATTGTAAGTAGAAGTCTATCTTTGGAGTACATAATTTTTTCAATCAATAGATCATCTAATAATTAAAATTAAAAAGGAACTGGGACGTAAGTCCCCTTGTATTTATTCTATTAGCTTAGTTAGCAAATTAGTCATTCTTCAATTAATATATTGAGTTTTGTAAAATCAAAATCTGCTACCTGGATCATTGATTCAGGAGCAACCGATCATGTAACTTTTAATATCAAAGATTTTCAATGTTTTAAAAAAAAATAGAACCTATAACAGTGAGGATGCCAAATGAAACTGAGACAATAAGTAACATAATAGGTACTGTTATGTTCACTGAAAAGGTATTATACATACCAGATCTTGATTTCAAGTTAATCTCAGTTTCAAAACTAACCTCAAATCTGAGCTGCCAATTATTAATTAATGACAAACATTGTAAGATACAGGAACAGGACACATCGAGGATGATTGGCATTGCTAAGTGTGGGAATGGTCTATACACTTTGAGTAATCAACCAAAAACCTTTGATTCAGCTCTGGACAAGAAATCTTCATTAGCAGCAATTAATCAAGTCAATACATCATCAAGTAGTATTTGGCATTCTAGATTAGGTCATACATCATTGCATAAGTTGAAAATCATGAACAGAAACTACAATTTTATAGATTGTACAGATGAGGTTATACCTTGTGATCCCTGTCATCTTTCCAGGCAGAAAAAATTACCTTTTGACAATAGTTCACCTATAATAGAGGAATGTTTTGATCTAATACACATGGATATTTGGGGTCCTCTTGCAGTTTCTTCTATTGAAGGTCATAAATATTTTTTAATTGTTGTAGATGGCAAAAGTAGATTTACTTGGGTTTATTTTATGAAACTGAAATCAGAAGCCTCACAACTGGTTCAAAATTTTGTCAATTATGCTAAAGTTCAATTTAACAAACAAGTTAAATGTATAAGAACTGACAATGGGCCTGAATTTGCTCTCAAATCTTATTTTGCAACAAGTGGTATTCTACATCAAACTTCTTGTGTGGAAACTCCACAGCAAAATGGAATTGTGGAGAGAACATCAGCATATACTAAACATCACAAGAGCTTTATTATTTCAGTCTCAAATTCCTAAGTGTTACTGGCAATTTGTAGTAGCACATGCAGTACACATTATTAATAGGCTACCAAGCCTTAGTTTGCAAAATCAAATTCCCTTCACTGTACTGCATGGTACACTAGCCAAGATTTTTGAATTAAAGATCTTTGGATGTTTAGCTTATGCAACTACTCTTGAAGCATCAAGAACCAAATTAGACCCAAGAGCAAGAAAATCAGCCTTCATTGGATTTAAGGAAGGAACAAAAGGTTTTAGATTAATTGATCTTAAAACTAAACAAATCTTCTTTTCAAGAAATGTGAAGTTCTTTGAGAACCACTTTCCTTTTTCCAAAACTGATGCAAGCCATTCTGATCCTTGCACAAATGTTCCTTCCACCACTCCCAATTTCCAAAATCAGTTTCACTATGAACCCCTTTTTACATATTTTCCAAACTTAGCTTTTGATGATCATGCTCATACATCTCATACTGCATCTCATCATATATCTCCAGCTGCCACATCTGATCATATTTCATCTCAACCTGCATCATCAGCATCACTTGATTCCCAAAACTCTGCATTAATTCCATAGCCTGCATCCTGCAATCATGATATTGCAGAAAATGACATCTCAAATTCCATTGATTCACAAATTGCATTAGCTGCACCTCCACCACTTGATATTTCTGCTAGAAGATCTCTTAGGGACAGGAGACCTCCTCCTTATTTGAAGGATTACCATTGCTTGATGAACAATTCCACCTCTAGCAACAATCACAAGAATGTCTTGTACCCTTTCTCTCATTGCTTGTCTTTTGAAAAACTAACCCCCAGGTACAAGTCCCTTTCACTTGCTATATTGGCCAATTCCGAACCTAGCAATTATGAAGAGGCTGCTACTCAACCTTGCTGGAGAGAAGCCATACAAGCAGAATTACTTGCTTTAAAGCAAAATCAGACTTGGCAACTCACTGAACTCCCAAAAGACAAGAAGGCTGTTGGTTGCAAGTGGGTTTTTCGTGTGAAATTCAATCCGGATGGCTCTATAGAGAGGCACAAGGCCAGGTTGGTAGCAAAGGGATTCACTCAAGCGCAAGGAGTGGACTATGCTGACACTTTTAGTCCTGTGGTAAAGATGACTACCTTAAGAGTTGTTCTAGCTATTGCAGCGGCTAAGAAGTGGCATCTAAAGCAGCTTGATGTCAATACGGCATTTTTACATGGTGATCTAGACAAAGAGGTCTACATGAAGTTGCCACCCGGATTGATTGCCTCAAGACCAGGACTTGTTTGCAAATTGCAAAAATCCCTCTACGGCTTGAAGCAAGCAAGTAGACAATGGAACTTCAAATTAACACAGACTCTGATTGAAGCAGGTTACAGTCAATGTGTTGATGATCATTCCCTCTTTATGAAGCGAAGATCAAAGGGGTTTACTGCAATCCTGGTATATGTTGATGACTTGGTCTTGACAGGTGACGATATTGATGAAATTGATGCTATAAAGGGCATTTTGGATGTCAAATTCAAGATTAAAGATCTAGGTAATTTGAAATACTTTATAGGCATGGAAGTGGCACGTAGCCATGCTGGTGTGCAGATATACCAACGCAAATACACCACTAATTTGCTCAAGGACTTTGAATATCTTGACTGCAAACCCATCTCTACACCTATGGATTACACAAGAACTCAAAAACTGTCAAGAGAATCGGGTACTCCCCTGCCAGATCCTACAATTTATCGCCAACTTGTTGGGAGGTTGCTCTACCTCACAAATACAAGACCTGACATCTCCTATGCCGTTGGCAGATTAAGTCAATTCTTGGATTGTGCCACCATTGCACACTTGAATGCTGCTTTCAGAGTGCTAAAATACCTCAAAGGGAAACCTTCTCAAGGCCTTTTCTTTCCTGCCACTTCTGATTTGCACATCTCTGGATATGCAGATGCTGACTGGGCTACTTGCTCTGATACTAGGAGATCCATCTCCGGTTATTGCTTCATGCTTGGTGAAGCTTTGATAAGCTGGAAGAGTAAAAAGCAAACTACAGTTGCTAGATCTTCTGCGGAGGCAGAATACAGATCGCTTGCAGCCGCCACTTGTGAAGCAAGATGGCTTTCATTCCTCATGAGTTTCATTGGCATGCCACTACAGAAACCCATTCCCATCTTTTGTGACAATCAATCCGCCATTCACATTGCTCACAATCCCATCTTCCATGAACGAACCAAGCATATTGAAGTGGATTGCCATATTGTAAGAGAAAAGCTTCTTTCAGGTTTAATACACCTCATGCCAGTAAGTACAAAAGATCAACTTGCAGATTTCTTGACAAAAGCTTTAGCCCTTGGTCCATTTTCTGTCAATATTGCCAAGCTTGGATTGTTAGATTTAAAATTAAATATAATAAAACATTTAACATTCAAGTAAAATCATTTAAGAGTGAAATAAAGTAAAACTAGTTTAGAATATATAAATTAGGGTTTAAAATTTATAGTTCAAAATTTAAAAACAGAATTTAGAATTTTATAATTTATGATTTAAAGTTTAGAATTTATAATGGTTCCGGCAGGAGGCAGTGGCTAGTCGTAGGTGGATGAAATTGTTGTAGTGGGAGAAAATAGCTAGAAAAAATGAAAATGAATAGATGGATATTTAAAAAGTTAAATGTGATTTTATTTTTATTTTATTGAGCCTTTTAGATAGTCCAATATTTATTCAGTCGTAATATTGTTGTAAATTAAAATAGATTCATTAAAAAAGTAGACTCATAAATAGTAAAGGTGAGTCATAATTTTTTTCCTTTGGGTTTTAGAAAGCTCAATATACTAGGAAAAAAAAGTGTTAATAACAGAGTGTCTTGAAACATTTAAAAAAAAACAAAAAAAAAACACTAAACTCATTATGATACAAGAAACGTGCAATTCTCTTTTTTAGATACACACAACTCACTAACAATCCCAATGAGAAGTGAGGGAAAAATAATATCAACCTCTACCAAACTATATATAAAAAAAATTAACTTGGGTTGGTTTAATAGTCAGCTTACTAGTCCACTTAAGTAAGTGTCGAGGGTTCGAAATCCGCTTTATGCATGCAGCAATCCATTAGTCAGTGGCAGACACTTAAATGGAGCTCCGATCAGCGACGGATTAATCCTTGACCTGTCGGATTGGAGGATACCGTAAAAAAAAAAAAAACAGAAAGTCACCATTCAAGTCAAGAGTTTCAACCTTTGGTGGCCCAGATAAATGTTGCACATTTTGTAGAGTCTCCTTCATTTGACCATAGTTGTTCTTCTGGAAGCACCTGCAATAATGATTTTATTTTATAGAAAAAATTCAACCATGATCATGAGACCAAGAGATATATAGTATCTCTTTAAATTTCTACCATCTTTAAGACTTTAATCCAACCTTGGATAGAATGGCAAGGAGTTCGTTACTTTATTCGTGCTTGATGTCTCCGACTTTGAGAGAGGATTCATCCACTCTATGTCCCAGGCATATCCAGATCAGCCCGCATCCCATGCACCACATGCAGTCGCTAATCATACAATCAATATTGGCAGCAATTTGGTATAAGCGAGGAAAGACTTCTGATTAATCATAACAAATAGAGGTTATTGATTCTAGTAGTAAGCAGTTCAAATTTGTTTAAGTAGATCTTGAATTCGAATTTAAGTATTTAAGCAACTATCTTTGTTGAAGACACGCAGGCTACCACAGCCAAGTACGCGACTTAGGTTGAGTTCGGATTAGTTGGGATGAAATTCTGGATATATCTAAGGTTCCTTTTACACTTAAACTATGAACATTTTTTTTTTACTTTTTAAATTACCAAACACAAAAAATGGCTTGAAAGTCGGTAAGCACAACACTCAAGAGAGGGGGGGGTGAATTGAGTGTTCAAACAACAATGGTAAATTTTCTGTTCACTAGCCGTGGGAATAATAATTTACTATTTACTGGCCGTAAAAACGTATTTTTACTGTTCACAAAAGACATATATATATATCAATCTGAAGCTCCGGACGTTAGCTTTCTAACGCAACAAGAA
>JASCZI010181553.1:11564-22269 GCA_036250425.1 Stylosanthes scabra
TTAGCTATTCCTATACTTGCCTTGCTGCTATTTAACCTTCTAACCAATTCTGTTATGCAGCTACATTTACACACACACACTACACACTACACTTGATAATCCTTCATCCATGCTGGTGGTTTTCTCACTCTCGTAGTCTTTGTTCCTGGGCCCACTTCACTTGGCCCAGCCTCTTGAATTGTCTCTGTTGGGCCTGGATCTGTTGTTCTTGGACTCGTATCACATTGAGATTCCAGGAAAACCTACTATCCACTTTTTTATCCATTTGAAAGGGAACGAATCACTTGTTAGTGTTGGAAAAATAGTGCCAACAAAACTCGGTACTTAGCTATTCCAAGTTTTCCTTTCTAAAAGTAATTAGCTTACATTTTTTTATTACATTCGTATACTTAAGATCTAAAAAATAAATGCATGGGATCATAGAGTGCTTAGTCATATGTCATAACAACCTATACTAATACTACCCTTAGCTACTCCCGGTTAAACACAATTACGGTATTTTACTCAAAAGGGAACAGAGGCGTAGAAGTAATCTACTTACCCTTTTATCATCTACAGCATTCTAAAATCTAAACAAAAAAAGGCACTTGCTGACAGAATCCTACAGAATTGGTGGCAATTTAACAATACAAATCACTTCTTTTTCTCAGATTGGCATGTTTTATTATCTCTAAGAACAGGCAACCCAAAATGTAAATGTATCATGCCAAGTCATCATTACTATCAGAACATTTACCATGAAGTACAGCGCAGGATTTATACAACTATGATATGAAGAAAGAACATAGGATTTATACAACTCCTAAGCATTCATATGGTGACAGAAACTTGAAAGAAGAATTAAATGAAATTTTAAAATTTAAAATTTGTCTAACATAGCATCGATTTGATCAAAAAGCAAAGGTTTTTCGGCTGCGTTATAAACGTTTTTATGACCCGACTCCTTCAACGTTATCAGAAGATGATACAGAACCTGAAACTTGAGTTCCCAAAATGAAAGCAACAGAAGAAACAGTTCTAAATCAGAACCGAAAAGAAAGATATGAAACAGCTTGGAAAGAAAAGGTTTTAATTTAGAGTGTTGAATAGTGAATACCATCCAAAGCAGCTTACCTTTTGTGGGAAACGTGTTTAGCGAGGAAGCTATGGTCTTTAAGAAGGTGCAGAACGTCACTGTTGGAGAAGCCGTCGCATAAGAGAAAACGTTGCTGCTCCACAGAAAACGCGCTGCTGGTGCTGGTACTCGACCCAAGTTCCGCGCCGCTTGTGGTGGAAACTGGAGTACAGCTGCGCCTTCCACTGCCGTTGTCGCCTTCTTCTTCTTTCAATCAGTGGCTCTTCTCCCCTCCCTCTCTCTCTCTCTCTCATAGAGCCCTTTACACTTTCTCTAACTCTCCTTTTTCTACATCTGAGAAACCCTCCCAATCAATTCAAAATTCAAAAAACCCGCTTCACGTACTCGTATGATACACCCTGGGTACGCTGGTTTAGGTGTTTCCTCGCCTCTGACAATGACACGTGGGGCTCATTGAATATGCATGCGAAATTTATTAAGAGACTGCCACGTGTCGCGTACGAGGCTGTTACTGTTGCTTTTTATTTAGGCGGGATTCCCATTCTCTCTCTCCCTATCTTCTCTCTGTGAATTTTTAATTCCCAAATCCATTTTCCTCTTCTTCTATCAAATGAAAGTAAACAAACATAAAAAATGATAGATCAATGCATTGGCTTTTTTATTGTTATACGTAGGAAAAAACATTATTTCCAGGAATGCGCATGGAATGGATTATTTTCAACAATGCAAATTCCATTTCGTCTGTCTCATCGAAGAATTCCATTTTGCCGCCATCGAGGGAGATTTGGAGTCCAACTCGCCTCAGCCATGGGAGAATTGGACCAACTCGCCGCTGGTTGCAGAGAATTGGCAGCTGCAAAAAGATGCTCCCATTTCTTACATGGCATGGGTGAAATGTAGATGAGAAAATTAAGCGAAAAAAAAAAAGAAAGCAACTACGTACAATAATGGCATGCATTGATATTTTCTTTTTGTGTCCCAATATTTTGTAAAGCATTGAATGCGTTGACATTTTTTTTATGTAAATATGGTATTGATCTCTTTATGTATAAAAAAGCCAGATGTTATATAATATATATCTTTGTTATTAATTGTAAACTCACGTGTTATTAATTTTTTTTTTCGAATTACCTGAAAATTAGATATCATCCTTTTTTCCCACTTTTTTTTTATTTAATTGAAGGGAAAAAAAAACAACTCGAATAGATAAAAAATAAAATATGAAAAAAACACAATGTTGGAATTAAAATAAAATCGAGCTACGTAAATCGTAAGTCATTGTAATTTATTGAAATAGTACAATGAACGTAAGATGTGGATGGTTAACATCATCTACAAGGCTAAGTATTCTAGTATAAAAGGATGACCATTGGCTTGTTGTAGGAGGTGGTGGTCATATCTCAGCCATTGCAATCTTTGGGAGAATGCTACGACGTAATTTAACTCGGTGAATGTTCAGGAGAACTACTACCGGTTAAAATTTCGTCGTACAGTCTCCTTTATTAATTCTCAAATCCACTCATTCCCATAGATGTCGTTAGCGACATGTATTCCGATTTCATTCCTGATCTCCTACCACGGTGGTGGAAGAACGTTATTCATTCGGGGTGACTTTTATGGTGTGTCTGTTGCAGTGATAGTAGCATGAAAAAAAGGTAGATGAGTTTAGAAAATTTTAGAGAGAAGGAGATGGGGAGTTGCAGTGGCCATGGGCTTGTGTGAGCATGCATTGATAGGCAAGGCACTCGAAGACGGAAAAAAAAAAAAAGAAAAACAGCCAACTCGCCCAAGCCAGCAGAGAAATGCACCATTTCTCTCCAGGCATAGGCGAAATGGCCTCATGTCTCTAGTGGCAGGGGCGAAATGCTTCCCATTTCCCCATTGCCAGGGGCGAAATGGCCACCTCCACACTGGCAGGGGCGAGTTGGCTTGTCCTTTATCTGAAGCTCGTCCTATAAATACATGGAGCGTGCTGCTAAGTCCTCAGATCAATCCCACACTCATCTCTCTAAAAATTTCCCTCACCTAAGCATTTCTCTCAATGGCAATGGAAGATATACATGCTATTGTGTATCCCAATGGGGAAATATCACAATCGGCGGAAGGGGTGATGTTTTCATGTGAAGAACCAGTGTGGGTGATGATTCCAAGTCAAGTGTCTTTGCTAGACCTGAAAAATGTGATCTTAGTGAATTTGGGCGAGGCCGGGAGAAAGGAGGTTACGAGGATATTGTACAGAATGCCGGTTGCGGTGGCTAACACTTTCTTTTACAGAAAAATGCCACTAAGAACAGATCAGAATGTCACGATGATGTTCTCTTATCACCGCGGTATTTCCAGTGTCTTTGCAGTTGAGCTCTGTGTCCAACTGCAAGACGTCGGTGGGAGTTCTTCGTCCTCGAACCACGTCGATTCTGGCCGAGGGATTAATATCAACGATGCTGTCCGCATCCCGCCGAATCGCAGAGCAAGCAGTCCGAGTCCCAGCTTTAGCCCCTATGTTAACTGGCCCGCACAAGAACCTCCGCCCGAGGTTTCTCTATTCCAGGACCATGCCGGAGTTGTGGCTATCCATTCTTCAGACCTGGATGACGATCAGGCAGGGGTTAACAGCGATGGCGGTGATGATGATGAGTTTATTCCAGAGACACAACCGCTTGATGCTGAGCAGGCTTTAGGCCTTGCAGCGCCCCTCCGGCGTGTCTCCGAAGAAGCAGGCCATTATTCGACAATAAATGAGGAGGCGATGCATTCTGGATTAGCGGACGACGGACCAAGCAGCTATCTAATTTCAGGCGAGGCAGAGATGGAGATTGGACTGAAGTTCAGTAACAGGGAGATCGCAATGCTTGCCGTGAAGAACTACAATATTCGGCGGAGCGCAGAGTTCAAAGTGGTTGAGTCTGATCGGGCAAGGTATGTTTGTAAGTCCAAACAGTTTGGGCCACTGTGTCAATGGATGATTCGGGTTGCGAAGACGAAGTCATCGAGGTTCTGGGAGGTGCGCAAATACCAAGGTCCGCACACTTGTCTGACAACTTCGATGTCGCAAGATCATGCCCAACTTGACAGTAACATCATTTGTCAGCACATCTTTCCGATGGTGCAGGCAGATGCAGCAGTTGAGATCCAAGTCCTGCAGGCGTCAGTGGAGTCCACTTACGGGTACAAGGCATCTTATAAGAAGGTTTGGCTAGCCAAGCAAAAAGCCATTGCAAAAATTTACGGCGACTGGGATGAGTCGTACAATGAGCTCAGGCGGTACTTTAATGCGCTGCAGACATTCTTGCAAGGTTAGTTAACATATTTGTAACAAAACTTACTGTTATGGCATGACACAGAAGCCGGTGCGGCATGTTGATGACGTCTTGGTTTTGCAGGAACCGTGGTTGACCTTGAGACAAAACCGTATTACGAGGGAGATTTGTTGGATCGTAACAGTGTCATGTTTCACTGGGCGTTTTGGTCTTTTTCGTCATGCATCGAGGCTTTCAAACATTGCAAGCCTTTCGTGTTAATCGACGGAACACATCTGTATGGCAAGTACAACGGTACTCTGTTGATGGGGATAGCTCAAGACGGGAACAACAACATTTTGCCCATCGCATTTGCATTAGTTGAGAGGGAGAACACCGATGCATGATTTTTCTTCTTGTCTAACCTCAAAAGGCATGTTACTCCACAGCCCGGGGTATTGATTATTTCTGACAGGCATCTTGGAATACAAGCTGCTTTACAACGACTGGGTTGCGGATGGGAGCACAATGCCTACTGTGTGCGCCACATTGCCTCCAATTTTGCCACGAAGTTCAAGAGCAAGGAGTCTAGATCTCATCTGATCAATGCAGCATATTCGAAGACCGCCATGCGGCGTTGTACTGGATAAATTTCATAAGCGAGGAGGACCCGCGACCTCCCCAGCAATGATGGAATTCATCAAGGAGTTAGATGACCACCGGTGCCACACGATGGAGGGTGCCTAGCGAGCCTGGGCCTTCCCTGAGGCTCCTCCTACGGGGTGTCATCCGCAAAGGAAAGCCTTCTGCCCTGCATGACGTCCGGATCATAATGGCGGAAGGCGGATCCTGCAGTATCAAGATGAGACACGGAGTGCCTGCCCGATAAAGCAGGTGCTTGCAGAGCCGAGGGAGAAAGAGAGAGAACCCAACCTGCCGGAGTCTGCGGAGAGGGGCGAGTGGGTATGAACTGATCAAGTCCCTCAAAGAAGGATGAAAATGTAGGCCACTGCCCATGATTCCTGGTTGTGGTCTCACACATGTCCTGAGTGCCCTCGTGAACCTGTGATGAACCCCCAATCTCGTAACTGCTAGCCCCGTGTAGAAAATCAAACATGGGCTGGGCCGGTGCCGATTCGAATGGCTAGGGGCAATAATACTGCGGATCAGGGTACTGAGGTGATCGCCGTGGGGGCAGATCGTCCTGGGGCGGCTGGTGTGGCAAATCATCCCATCCGGGGTCCTCCTACTCGGCTTGCCTGCCACGATGCGCCCGCGTTGCCCCCTGCCTACGGTCTTGGGGCACGTCTGGCCATGCAACAGCGGGGGAATTGCCATATCCGACCGGGGCCTGTGGTGGTAGGTCCACTGCTCGAGGATCGTAAAACCTCGATGGATTGGACAAAAACCGCCTAGTCCTCTCTTTGTACCAGTCAAAGTACTGCCGACTCGGGTGAAGAATAGCGGCAGGATCTATCACCAATCGGTGCCACCATGCGTCAAACCACTTGGCAAGCCTTTCGGGCCACCACCCATCATCATTTATTGCGGACTTCTTGTGAAACACATCAATGATCAACGGTGGCCTGGGAGGGGCTTGTTTGCCCCCGAACTGCCTGAGAACTCGATCAACGGGAAGTACCTCGATGAACCTGAAGAATATAAGCGGCACCGCCGATGTGAAGAAGTCCCCATGGGGTGCGCCCATGAACTCTTGAGGGACGACGGACATGATCAGCGCAGCATTGTACGGTATCCACATGAACTACAACAACGCAGAAGAATTCATTAACGATTCACCTCAAATCAAAGACCTTAATTCACAAATAAACATGTATTAGGAATAACTCACGTCGTCAATGCCCAACATATCCAACCGTTCGCGGTACCTCAGCAATCGAGCTTCGCCGTAATCGTTGTTCCCTCTCCTGCTCCTCCACCTACATAAAACACTCTATTCTTTAGAAATGATTATAACGCAATATGTCTAGCAAAAAAAAAAAAACCATGCACGAGTTTTGTAAATCGCAACACAGTGTGGTACATTACCTGGTGGCGAGCGGAAAGGTGTGGGGCCTCGCCAAGTTCGGAGCCCAGGACGGAAGTCTGTAGTAGATCCAGGACATGAGCAGCATGTGACATTCATGCATACCCTCCGTGTTCCAATCGGTGGCAAGGCACATTGCTCTATAGAGCCAACACAAGACTCCACTGCCCCAACTATATCCACTTATCCCATCAAAATTGTCCAACAGTGGCAGGAACCTCACATGCACGGTGTTGTTTGCCTTGTCCGAAAAGAGCACCCCACCAAGCAGATACAAGATATAGCACCGCGCATATTGCATGAGCATGTCATCAGATGCATCAAGTGACATCTCTTGCAGGCGGGTCCGAAGCCATTTCAGCTTAATGTTGTATTTCGTGGACCCTACCTGTCCACTGGGCACGGCTCCTAGCAGCTCATAACACCACTGCCAAATGTCTCTGAGGAAGATTACCCCCCAGGATCTCAACGTCCCACTCACGGGAATTCCATCTATCGGGACCCCGAGGTGCATCGCAACGTCCTCAAGGGTGATGGTGCACTCCCCCCATGGAAGATGAAACATATGGGTTTCAGGACGCCATTTTTCCACAAACGCACTTATCAGGGGGTTTATCATATTGGAAACTTTTGATTTTGGACGCATAGTAGAATCCCGAGCGTATCAGATAAGGCTCTATCATTTGTCTTCTTGCATCCATCAACGGATCAGGTGGGTTTGACGGAAACACGTCCACCAATATCCCGTACGGCTCTAGCACGCGGGAGGGCTGCAACATCGAAATAACACGAATGAGTTTTTCAATCGTAATAAAAACAAACACAATAATAATAACGATAATAATAATAGTTACACTAATAACAATACTAATAACAATATTATATTAATAACAATAATAATAATAACAGTAATAATACTAACAAAAATAGTGATAACCGTAATAGCCGTCGTAATAAAAATTATGAAAACTAACCCTAAACGATCAACACAGCACTAACAATAATAATAACACTAACAATAACAGTCATAATAATAATAACAATACTAACAATAATAACAATTATTGATAATACTAATAATACTGGAAATAATAACAACACTAACAATAATAATAACAATGATAATACTACCAATAACAGTAACAATAATAACAATGATAACGATCGTGTTATTAATAATAACAATTAATGATAATACTAACAATACCAATGATAATCACAAAAATAACAATACTAACGGTAGCAATGATCACATAATAATCATATTAATGACAACAACAATCTTATTAAGAATAATAATAATAATACCAGTAATAATATCAGTGGTTATAATAGTAATATCAAGATAATAGTAATAATAATAATAATAACAAAAATAACAATGATAATAATACTAATAATAATCATAATAATAACAATAATAACAATGATAATTATGAAAATAATAATCAAACGCATAACAATAACAACAACATTAAAAAAAATGTTAACAATATCACTAACCTTTTCATTCAGATGTGCAGCAATATGAAACGGATCAAGTCTATTTAAATTTTCGTTCGTGTTAACACTTGATTCACTCATTTTTTTTTCCAAACTCTTTAACATAAAATAAAATTTTTTACCAAACCCACACACTCACACTTGCACTACCTGAAGATAATAGATGGTTATGGAATGGCTTGAAGGATGGTCCCCTCCCCCTCTACCATTTATATACGAAGCCTGCCCCCCTCCACGTCCAATGCATGCTGCATGGGGAAGCCACGTCGAAGCCCACCTCGCCTACGCCATCGGCGAAGTGGCCAACTCGCCCCTGCCACTGGCGAGGTGGCATGCATGCAGGTTTGCAGGTTCCCAACTCTTCCCTGCCATAGGCGAGATGCAGATTAGGCCATCTCTCTCCTGCCATAGGTGAGATGGGTGCGCAGTGGCCAGCCTTCAATTCGCCGTCGGTTCTGGCGAGTTGGAGTGCAAATCCAACTTCGTCGTGGGGCCGGCGAGTTCTGTGTGCGTATTATGATAAATAAAATAGGCCATGCGTATTATGAGAAATAAAATTTTTTTGCTGCTCAGGAAAAAAGCCAATGCACAAACTAAAATGATAAATCAATGCACAATTAAAAAATCCAATAATTCAATTTCCTTATTTAAAAATTAACCACGTTGCAGATATTCTAAGAGCATAGTGCCACCGTCGGAGTGCGTAAGAAAGAGAAAGACGATTGTAGTGTCATGGAATTCGCAAGACACGAAAGAGATAGCAAGAAAGGAACTACGAAAGATGATACAAGAATCAAAAGTGGGGAACTCAAGCAGCAGCGGCAGCAAACTAGTAAGGAATAGGCGGGCCCAACTGCATGAAGAATTCACTACAGTAGAGGATGCTCTACGTTCCCAGCAAAACCAAAATCCTGTTAAGCGGCAACGGTAGCAACCTAAAGGAATTAGTGCAGATAGATTGAGAACCCATTTTCTTTGTTGAGTTTTTGCTTGTCCTTCAATGAAAACAAGTGTGGTAAGTTACATAGAAACAAAAAAATAATTTTTTTTTTAAATTTAAAAAAAAATTACATAGAAACCTACTGCTAAAGGTTACAAAAGAAGTAGTGTCTATGATAGACTATCAGAGTGGCACGATACCCCTATTTTTAGAGTGACACGAATTTGCCTTTACTAAAACTATACAAAACACCTTACAATCACAATTCAAATATGAATTTTTCTTAATTTCTTTTTATTCAACATGGTCTTAACCCTTCACAATTCTATGTTCCCCTAAAATATCTTTACTTCTCTTATTTTTCTTTGTCCCAAAAAAATAAACCTTTCTTTTTATTTGGTATAAAAAAATGTAATGTTATGTGTACATATATTTTGGTTAATCAAGTCTAATTAAGTTATGAATTTATATGCTAACTAGAAGATAATTTCGGTGTCAAATAGCACAAAAAATAGCACCAAAACAAAATTTTATTTGACATTAAAATAATTTTTTATTTAATATATAATAAATAATTTGGTTACACTTGATTAATCAAAATAGATTTACACATAGAATTATTGTAAAAAATAAACCTTTCTTTTTTTTACAAAAAATAAACCTTTCTATTTTGTTACCTATGCAGCAACGCTCCGCTCCGTGGCCCGTAAACCGCTCCTAAGCCCCAAAAATATTTTGTTCAATTGACAAATCTGGAAAATATAGCCCGGTATCACTTTGGCCCAGCTCGAAAAATATTTTTCCGGCCCACATAAAGTGGCTCGGCTCATCCACTAACATCGACTCATTATGGTTTGCGCCATTGAGGGGGCTTCCCAAGGTGCCGACAATCAATCAGCTGCACAAGGATGACATATAATGAAACGTCATATCTTCAAACATCTTAGCCGGTTGCTAGCCCATCATGTTCCCTATACTTCTTTTGCATAAATTTGTTGTGTTGTTTGGACCCTTCAAGTTTTTTATAATAAATCTACATGGTCAATTTTAGATTCATACTATCATTGCCGTGACACTATCATATCGTAACATCTTCCTAAAGTTATAGGCTAAGGATTCCACACTCCCACTTTTATGTGGGAGTATGGTTAACCAACTAAAAAATATTTATAATTGGAACCCCATTTTTTTATTTTTGAAATAAATTATAATTAAAACTTTGCCCTTATAGTTTTTTTTTGTTTTACATATTCCCCCTCCCCTTGTACACATTTTTTCTAATAGAAGAGAGAGATAGGGTTTCCTTCTCCACCCAGCATCATCCCTCCTGCGTCTATTGCCAGTTCGCCACTGTCACCGAACCACACTTTCGCCACCTAAAAAGATAAACAGGATTCCAATTGTCGCTGCATACGGGTTTCACCTTTGCGATGAGCTTCGCTGTCACCGCGTTGTTCCTCTTCCTCACCACCGAATCCGACTCATTCTTTAAGGTTTTATTTCATTTTTATTTTATTTTATTTTACTTTACTTTATTCACGAAAATTTTATGTGAATTTGGAAGCTCGTGCTCTGGTAGGATCCGACAATAAATTTGAGAGATTAAGCAAGTAGAACTTGTACTATTTTTTGTTTAGTTCTAAACACAAGCAATACTTGATATCTCTTGGAAATTTGATTTGTCATTGGCTCTTTCCTCGTGCATTATCATCAACTTCTGTTATATGCGCACTCAATTTGGAATCTAGTATTGGAAATTTAGTGATGAAATTCTTTTTTTTTTTTATGTTCCACTTTTTTTCGATGGCAGATGGAAGCATATATCTGTTTATCATCTTAATGATTACCTCTCTTCTTACTGATTTTATGTTGACCAGGATACTGACTAAAAGCATTTGACTTCT
>JASCZI010181553.1:25507-56309 GCA_036250425.1 Stylosanthes scabra
TCACTATTCAAGCATATATATTTACATGTATTATGAATGAATAACATCAAATAGATTCCATAAAAAAAAAGATTTTTATCTTTCACTGACAAAATATAACTAACCAAAATAGCTAAAACTAACCAATGTTATCCCATGTGAAGAATGAAAAACATAAGAGGGATTGAGAGAGAGAACTAGAACCTAATAATAGCTGGTTTTCTATATAAATCCTATAGATCCTCATATATATGGTTATCATTTCGCTTTAAATAAATAAGTCAACATAGAAGAAATAAGTATCATTTTAATCGACGAACCAAATAATCAAAATACCTCCTATTAGTGAAATTGGGACACATCACTTACCATGGGTACTACAATTCTGTTGATCTGTATTTGCATTATGTATGTATAAGACAAAAGTCAAATGCTTTCAGTCAGTATCCTGGACAACATAAAATCAGTAAGAAGAGAGGTAATCATTAAGATGATAAACAGATATATACTTCCATCTGCCATCGAAAGAAAGTGGAACATAAAAAAAAAAAATTCCATCACTAACTTTCCAATACTAGATTCCAAATCGAGTGTGCATATAACAGAAGTTGATGATAATGCACGAGGAAAGAGCCAATGACAAATCAAATTTCCAAGAGATATCAAGTATTGCTTGTGTTTAAAACTAAACAAAAAATAGTACAAGTTTTACTTGCTTAATCTCTCAAATTTATTGTCGGATCCTACCAGAGCACGAGCTTCCAAATTCACATAAAATTTTCATGAATAAAGTAAAGTAAAATAAAATAAAATAAAAATGAAATAAAACCTTAAAAAATGAGATCGGACTCGGTGGTGAGGAAGAGGAACAACACGGTGACGGCGAAGCTCATTGTAAAGGTGAAACCCGTATGCAGCGACAATTAGAATCCCGTTTATCTTTTTAGGTGGCGAAAGTGTGGTTCGGTGACGGTGGCGAACTGACAATAGACGCAAGAGGGATGATGATGGGTGGAGAAGGAAACCCTATCTCTCTTTTTTGTTAGAAAGAATGTGTACAATGGGAGGGGGAATATGTAAAAAAAAAAAAAAAACTATAGGGGTAAAGTTTTAATTGTAATTTATTTCAAAAATAAAAAAAAGGATTCCAAATAAAAATATTTTTTAGTTGGTTAACCATACTCCAACATAAAAGTGGGAGTGTGGAATCCTTAGCCAAAGTTATATACTATAAAAAAAAACAATAATTCTAAGAGAACATGTGGTTTTCGCCAACCAAGTGCAACCAAGTGATTTATTTCTATGATAAATAGAAGATAATTTCAGTGTCAAATAAAACTTTATTTAGGTACACTTTTTATACTATTTGATACCGAAATAATATTCTATTTAGCATAGAAATAAACCACTTGGTTGTACTTGGTTGGCCAAAATCACTTGTTTAAATAGCATTATCCATAAAAAAAATATAAAAAGTGATGGATTTTGGTATACAAATAAAAATATCGGTAATGCTACATGTACACCTCTTTTTGGTGAACACCTCCAACCAAGTTCTAACCGAACATGTTTTTATATATACAACAAATATGTTTTTATAGTTGACACGAACAGATTTTAAAACCTATTCGTTTGCTTTTAAAAACATGTTCGTTCTAGTAATAATATTCTGTTCGTGCGCGAACAAAAATCTATATATACAACGAATATGTTTTATAGTTGACACGAAACATCTGTTCATTTGTTTTTACAAACCTGTTCGTTCTAATAGTAAAAACATGTTCGTTTGAGACTTGATTGGAGGTATACATCAAAAAGAGGTGTACACCAAGATTAATTGTAAAAATATTTTTTTTTTAAACCTTAACTTTATAAATGTATATATATTTTTAATTTTTATCTAGAAAGAACCTGATTATAAAATTAAAAATATATAAAAACACGATTAAAAATTCCGAGAAAGGATTAATAAACCTTTTTCAAATTTATTTTAAGCACTAATTTGGGAGGAGGAAGCCCCTATTCTATGATCAGGTAGAGGAGACAGAGGGAGTAGAATTAATGGAGAGCATTGGTAGCGGTGTGGAGTGGACTCAATGGATGTGGGGTGCGGCCAGTGCTGCTCAACTCGGATGGGGTCTGCGTTCCTACACTAAAGGCTTTGCAGGCGATTCTCGCTTCATGCCTCTCAAGGCCTTCGCCGTCGCTTCTCTCTTCGTCGGCAGTGCCGCCTCCGCCTCCGTCCTCATCCTCCGATCTAACGGCATCCACAAGGTACTGTACTGCTGTCTCTTTCTTTTTGTCGCCATTCCTGTTTCTGTTCTTTCTTCTGTAATTTTTTATTGCTGCAGCTGAATTTGCAGTAATATGGTGTGGTGGTGTATTTCATATGAATTATGCTGTGATTTGAAGGTTTGAAGAGAGTTTCACTGCTTCTTGTTGTTCTGGTTTTTATTTTGTTTGTTTATTTATTTAATGCTTTCTGTTATTCTGAATATGGTATGTGTGATCATGTAATTTGGGAGAGGTGATGGTCTGTGGTTTCTAGTTTAGGGTTTCTTGTGGTTGCAGAAATATCCTTTGGATAGAAATAAATACGGCTTTTCATGTAACTGAATCTGGTTTCAATTGGCTTTTTGTTACTTCAAGACCCGAATAACATGGATGGTTCATGGAAAAGTGGTTTTATTAAATAAAACTTGATAAGTTTATGTGATTAGGTAGCTTAATTGTGGAGGGTGAAGTGTTTGGAAACTTTGAGAGCCTTGATAACTAGGTGTAAAATCGAACTGGTTATGTTAGGCCTGTTAAAAAATGAACTGTTATCCTTATTAAATGGTGTTTGATTCCACATATTAAAAACTGACTCAAAGTTGCTATGGACAATGGTTAACAACAATGAACAGTGGTGGTCAATTGGAGGTTTGAGAGAAATTGGGTTGAAATAAAACCAACATAAAATTGCTTTGTTGTAAGAACTAGTTTTAGGCTGAGTTCAGTTAAAAAAAAAAAAGAAGCTAACTTAATTCATTTGTGATATTACAAAACAATAATTTAGAATTAGCTAGGCCACAATGTAACTAGTTAGCCTGATTTTGATTGCCTGTCACCCCCTTATAAAATTGGTATGGGTTGTGGTAGATTGGTTTTTGGTGTTTGAAGAAGGTTTGATAAGAAAAGTGAATATTTATATGGGCTTAATTTGCAATGAAATTGATTGTATTGGTTATAAAGTGTATGTGGCCAAGATGTATGTGGTTTAGTAGAGTGCAAGGAATGGGTATGTGATTAAGTAATTAAGGTGTGGTTTCTTGTTATATGTTTGCAGTGAACTGGTGATGGTGAGATGCTCTAATTCAAGTTACAAAGAATGAATTGTATTGATTTATATGTTGTCAACTAGGAGAACATAATCTGTCTGAAAATCTCACAAAAAGGGTTTGTAGATTGTTGGTTGAGTTGTGCATAGAGTTAAATGTGTTTCTAGAGGTGAAAAAATGGGCCTTAGTTTTGTATATGGTTTATTGGGTTCTAGTGATGGAACAAGCTGCGTTATTCAGGAACTAGAGTTAGAAAATATGATGTTTACTGTTACGGTGGGAGAAAATACGCTGTGTGTGTTTGTGTTTGTGTATTTTTTTTATTTTAATCTTTTAGTTTTTCCTTTAATTTTTGTTTTTCTGAATTTGACCTTGAATATTTGCTGTTACAATTACTGAATTATAAGACAATCACTGACAATGGAGAAAAATTGCTCTGTGATTTTAGAAAATCTGCTTATTAGTCCACTTTTGACTTTAGTGATCATCTTCCATGGCAGTCTTAGTTATGATATCCATTCTAGCAGTAGCAGCAGCTCTTCTTCAAATTTTACCATTTTTGAGTGACATCAGTTGCTAAATTACCTGTAGATGATTTTCAACAAAAGCAATAAGATCTACAAGATACTTTATGTTTGCTTGATCTAAAAGATTCTGGAGATGAGTAAACTAATTCAATAGATCTCTCTCTTCGTATTCTCTAAACATGAATCGTAAATTCGTAACTGGTCCAACTGTTGTTATAAAAGTTAAGTTAATCATTTTCTTTTTGAGATAACAATCAAACTGGTCATCCAATTTTCACCCAAGGATCAAATTAGTCCCTCATTTTTTAAACTAATCAAGCAAGTCCCCCTGTTTTAAGCCGTGAATCAAGTTGGCTAGTTATTTGTGTTAACGTAAAGTTGACATGGAATGTTAACTGTCAATGTGGCACGCCATTAGGCAAGCTGAGATCTCAAGAAAGCTGTTTAAATTAGTTACCTAACGACACGCCACAGTTGTAGTTAACATTCTCTATTAGCTTTTTATTAACTCTGTTAACTTGCCAATTGACGAAGGGAGTAACTTGATTCACAATTTAAAACTGGGAGTCTAATTTGATTCATTTAATGGTGAGGGACCAATTTGTTCATTGATTGAGAACTGGTAGACCAATTTGATTGTTAACTCTTTTTTTTTGTTCACTTATCTGTGGTGCCTGCTTTTTTTAATGCTGGTTTTCAGTAAAATAAATTTAAAACTGGGAGTCTAATTTGATTCATTTCATGGTGAAGGATCAATTTGTTCATTGATTGAGAACTGGTAGACCAATGTGATTGTTAACTCTTTTTTTTGTTCACTTATCTGTGGTGCCTGCTTTTTTTTAATGCTGGTTTTCAGTAAAATAAAATGTCTTCCTGCTACATGACTATTCTTATGACTCTTATCACATTGATAATAGGTGGATGACCTCATTGAAGCGGGTGCTAATTTAAGAGCGAAACTTGGGTTGCCTCCACGTAGACAGGATAAGTAAGCATTTGGTTTTAGTTTGTGGAAAGGAAATAATACTTGCAAAGTGTTGGTTCATCTTTTATTGAAATAACTAGTAATTTGTCGCCAAAAACTTAAAATTTATCTCTTAATCACTAACAAATACCCTATTTTAACATGGGTCCATTGAAACATTCCATTTAACTTTGTGAAGTCTTAATAGTTGTCCCATGTGACAAATTCTGAACCCTCATCTCTAGCTAGTTAACAAAACTAAAATGGAAACGACAGAGAAAAGTGAAAGTCATAACATGAATGTTTTGCAAGTGTTCTTTCATGTCCCAAAACTGTATGTCCTTGTATCCTGAATAAGTGTACCATACTTTATATATCTTGAATGTTTGGAAACAGATTTGATGGTATGATGCTATCAAACCAGCCTTTCATTCCAACAACCATAGCATGGCTTACAAGTGCTTCGCTGAGAACTTCTGTATCGATTTCCTTTTCAAAAGTCTGCCTAGTTAGCATCTAGGTGGCCTTCTACTAGGACCCATAGGTGCCTTGGGTGTAAGAGTATGCCACATGTGTGGAGCATATATAATATAGGGATAATATACTGGGATGACAACAAAGGGAGGGATTATGTTAGGTGCACTCTAAATTCAGCTACTAAAATCAGCCACCAGCGTAGAATATACGTTAAAATACAAAATAGATATATGAATGAGTTAAACTATTCATGTATTCATACATAAATACATAGTGGCTGATTTTAGTGGTTAATTTTGTTGTGCAAATAGCATTTTTCTAGAGTAGTTAACAGTAAGGTTAAAAACATATTGTAATAGGATTTGGGAGGGTAGCTGTTATAGTCTGCACACCATTTAAACTTTTATTGTTTCTTATATCAATTGACTAATCCTCATTGGTTGGCTCGGTTTTATTAGTTAGCTTTGAGTTAGCTTAAATTAGTTAAATTGAACTTATTTATCTACATTGTTTTTTGGAGAGTCTATTATTAGTATTAAAAGATTTTTATTTTTTTTTATTTTATTTTTTAAAGGAACTTGCTTCTATGATTATTTATTTATTATATATACCTAATATTTTAATTATGTGCTATACATTGATAAATTAACTATGAGGTTATCATCCTCAGATGTGTTATCCTCTAACTTCCTAATCTTTTTTTAAATATTTGTATAGAGTCTGAAGTTCTGCATAGGTGGGAGACAAGTTCTCCATCATTCTACATATATAGAGTCTAAACCCATGTAATCCTTCGAAACATTTACTATGGTTCAATTTCTTGATCTCTCTACTCTCTGACTTCCTTATTTCTCTTGCATAGGCCAATGTAATATTCTTTTTCTTTTACAGGAGCAACTTTCATCACTTGAAATCTTTTGTCTATAGTTTAGGTGAAGGAAATGTATCCCTAGTAGCATTAATTAAAGTTAATTGTATAAATTGTTTGTTTTCTGGGTAACATTCAAATTCACCTTGGTGGTTTAGTTGGAGTGGATTGGAGAGGTGGGTTGGGAAATTACATAGAGTCTAATTGTGCCTCATTATTGTAAGCACCATGGATGCTTTTCTCTTAAAAAGATAAAGAAGGCATTAGAAGCATCTCATTTCTCCCAAGGATACAAGATTACATTGTATTGTTTTAACTTCCATGTTTTATATAAGTACATGACATATTCTTTCAATTTCTTTTTTCCCATTCATGAGTCTGAAGCCTACAGAAGCATTCCTCCTCTGTTTATGGGATTTTTATTCCTTATAGGACTTAAATAGTAAAGCGTAATAAATGTAGCATTTTTATTTGGTTAGGTATATGGATGATTCACGACAAAAGGCTGAGTCATGAGTTACGGTGCGATTTGTTGGTTGAGATTTCTGCTGGAGGCAATTGAAGAGTTCATGAGGTGGTGGTTTTGAATGGTGGAGATTTTGCTTGCAGTACTCAACAATCATGAGTCGGAAACACTCATTGAATTGATGGACTTAGTTGTGTCACCAATTTCCAATTTAATTATATCAATGATGCTTAGTTTATTGTTCATTGCGTTGAATTGATAACATTATTTTATATTTGTGTTATACCGATTTTATGATTTGTGAAATATGAATTCAAGAGACCGTGAATACCAGTCAATGAAGTGCATCAAAATGTCTAAATTTGCAGAATTGAAGAACTGGAATTGCATTCAGAGTTTATTACATAAAACATTTTTCAGAAATCCGAAGTGTATAATAAAAGAGAAAAATAAACAAGTTCTATCTAATATGAAAGTACAGAAATTAACTTTGCAGAATCAGAATCATAAAGATAAATGACTTAAAGAAGAACTAGCAGAAAAGAAACAAAAGCAAAGTTAAAAGCCAAGAGTTTGGTTATTGGAAATGAAACTAAAGTAGAAAAGGAATTGGAAGGAACCATACTCAGAAAACTGAACTTGTGACAACGCTCAGTATAACTCAACTTTTCATTTTGCGTAATTTCCAAGTAACATTCAGAAACCACTTTTGAACCTTCGTTGACTTTCTATAAACTCGAACTCGACCCTTTATATTCGAATTTTACCTCTTGAAAAGTCGAGAACTCTATCCTTAGAGTACTCTATTAAAAATTTGTCATTATCTTCGAGATTTACTAACTTTATCCTTGAATTGCTGCCTATTGCATTATCCTTGTATCGAATATTTCTCAATAGATTATAAAGTTAATCTTATTCATTCAAGATCAATTTTTTTTTATTGAGGGGAATGATGAGTCCTCACTCGATTTTCTATTAACAGTTATTTTAATGTTGATATGGATCATTATTTCAAAAAAAAAAAATGTTGATGATCATTAAATGAACCATGATATTATTACCAAAAAATGATATGAGCTATTATTGTTACAGGTCACAAAATCATTTGTTGAGTATGATGTGCAACCAACTAATAACGGTTCAAATCTTGTACATAGTAATATTGATCATGGAATTAGAATTTGATTTTAGATGTATTTATTTAGGAAAAATTATGTGTAGACCAATACATTTTAACTAGCAAATATTACCTACCCGGTCAACCTTTCTTTTCCCTTCTTCCTGTTATTTCCGGCCAACATCAAGTGGATTAAGTTGATGCAGCAAGCAAAGATCAAAGAATGCACCAAACCACGAAGATGTTTAGTCCAAGATAAAGAAATTCCAAGAAACTCAAATTAGCGAGCTGTTTTTTTTTAACAAAAATTCGATTTTTTTTGTAATCAGTTTGCTTTTTGTATGATTGGTTGACCTTATTGTTGGATGATCGATTTAGTATTTTGATGATCAGATTTTATTATTTTGATGATTTTGAAAAATCGATTTCAGTGTTCAATATTTGTGGGCTAGTGTTGGCTAAAACTTTGTTGGTTTTCTAAACTACTCTTTATTTAGCCATATTTTTAAGGTATATATATTCTTAAAAATGCTCTAAATTTATAAAAAAAAAAAATCAGTTATTAAATTAATCACTATACATGTCACGTTGTTTATGTCTTGGATAGACACACCTAACTATAATGCTCAACTTTCGACATGTCATGATCACGCCTATAGTCGGATAATTACAGTAAGTCGACCTTATTTATTTTATACCTATGACCTTATTTTATATAGATAAGGTTGTTGCGTTCTCACCGAAAATCGTGAATTCAGTGGAAGATAAACAAGTTCAAGTGATAACTAAAAGTCGAACATTAGCATCAAATAAAAATATAAGATGATAATGTGAAACCAAATAGAACTATCCGGAGTTAAATCTCAAATTGGCCCAAGAAATTTGAAGCGAAACTCAAATTAGCTCCTGAAATTTCAAGTTACTAAATTTGGCCCCTGAAATTTTAAACTAAGTCACGTTGGCCTCTGGACGATTTTTCGTTAACGCGTGTTGACGTGGCATGCTGCTATGGACAACCAATGCCACATGTCGAAAGGAGTTTCGACCACGTGGAATCGAGTGACACGTGTCATAACATGATTTGTCCATGTGTCATGCTATTATTTGTCCACGTGTCACTGCTATATTATCATTGTTTTTAACTCAAAATGGCCCTCAAAATTTCACTCGCGACTCATTTCAGCCCCTGAAATTTGATGAACCCAAATCAAATTGGCCCCTAAAATGATTTTTATTTAATTTTTATTTCATAAATACAAAATTATTAATATTCTTTAAACTTATTAATTTTCTATTCACTTTTATACAAATAAATTTAATAAAAATTATTGTTACATAATAGAAAAAATTAGTTTAATTTAAAAAATTTATGATACAAAGAATTATTTTATAAAAAGATAATAACATAACTTTATATATTAATTGAATAATTTTCATTGCTTATTCTAATCTTAATAATATAATAATATATGTGATTTCTGAAGGAATATGTGTAAGGATTTGATTTTAAGAATAAATTTGAATAAAAATAAATAAATAAAAGAGTTTTATATCTATAGAAAAAAACAAATTTAATTTTTCTATTTATTTATTTTACAAACACATCATTTGTAATAATGTTTGTATAAATGATTATTTTTATTAATTTGTTAGTGTTAATTATTATTAAGAAATTTATTAGTATTTAATTATTAAATAATTATGATAAAAAATAAAAGTATTTATAAGAACTTATATATCAATCCATATGTAAAAAATAAAAAGTTCAAATAAACTTTTAATTTTGATCATACTTATTTAATAATAATTAAATAATAATAAGTTTTATAATATATACTTATGTTACTATAACAAGATAAATATATGATGGAATAAAATATGCATTTTTGTTTAGGTTAAATTATGTATATTTTTTTTTTAGAAATTTTAAATTTGTTTAAATCTTATTTAATTTCTTAATAATAATAACATTAAGTAATTAATAAAAACTTATTTATAGGAATATTATTACAAATGATGTGCATATGAAATAAATAAATAGAAAGATTAATTTTTTTTTGTAGTATATAAAATTTCTTTTTTTTATCTTCATTTAAATTTATCCTCAAAATCAAACTCTTAAGTATCTTACTTCGTAAATCACATACATTGTTATATTACTAAGGTTGAAATAAATAATGAAAATTGTCCAATTAATATATCAAGTCATATTGTTATTGTTTTATAAAATAATTATTTTTATCATAAATTTTTTAAATTAAAATAGTTTTTTCAATTATGTAACAATAATTTTTATTAAATTTGTTTGTATAAAAGTGAACAGAAATTTAATAGATTTAAAGAATATTAATAATTTTGTATTTATGAAATAAAAATTTGAAAAAAAAAGTCATTTTAGGGGCCAATTCGATTTGGATTCATTAAATTTCAGGGGCTAAAATAAGTCGCGAGTAAAATTTCGGGGGCCTTTTTGAGTTAAGAACAATAATAATATAGTAGTGACATGTGGACAAATCATGTTATGACACATGGCACTATTGTCCACATCAGCATGCCACATGTCACTAACTAACACGTGTCATTCGATTCCACGTGGTCGAATCTTCTTTGGACACGTGGCATTGGCTGTCCACATCAGCATACCACATCAACACGCCGTTAACGGAAAATCGTCCAGGGGCCAACGTGACTCACAGTTTAAAATTTCGGGGGCCAAATTAAATAACTTGAAATTTCAGAGACTAATTTGAGTTGCGATTCAAATTTCGGAGGCCAATTTGAGATTTAACTCGAACTATCCATAATCAGAAATTATCCATGCATAGAAATATGTAACATGTTACACATCTTTGGTAATGACAATGATTTCTATTTAAGTTGAGTTGAGTGAATTTGGTCGGACTTGGTTCATAAAAACACTTAGTATATGTAACATCAATAATATTAGACAACCAATAAAAAAAAATGAGAAAGTCTATGAAGCACACAAGGTTAGAGAGCCCATGGAAGCACATGAGGAAATCCTAACGTTAGCCCCTTCTCACTGCTCACTGCCATTGCCATCATGCCCATGTGCCCACCCGCGCCGTCGCCTCTTGTCTGCGAGGAAGCCGCTGCCACCCGCAGCCTAATCGTGTCGCGTCGACCACCAGCGTCTTCTTCTTGTCACCTCGCCGCCAAACCTCGTCGATTTTACTCCTCTCTTTGTTGAGCTCCGGAAACTCGAGAATCAGAATCGAAGAATGCGCCACCACCGCCACCCATGCCGCTCCCATTGCCACCCTTGCAGCCGCGACAAGGCGATTCAGGTGTCGCAGATCTGTGTCTTCGCGTCGCAGATCTGTGTCCACCTTCCTCTTCCATCTCCACCTTTCTCTTCGCGTCGTCGTCGCAGATTTGTGTCATATTCCTTCTTCTTCCTCCTCCTTCTTTTTTTGTTGTTGTTGTTGTGGTGATGGTTGTGGTGGTAATGTTGTGGTGGTTGTTGTTGTGGTGGTAGTGTTGCGGTTGTCGTGGTGGTACTGAGGTTGTTGTTGTTGTTGATGGTGGTGTTGTCGGTGGTGGTGGTGGTCGGATAATAATTTTGGTAATTTCAGATGATAACTTTGGAGAATTTCGAATGATAAGTTATTCTAGTTGTGGTTCTGTTGGTGGTGGTGATGGTGGTCAGATGATAATTGTAATGTGTTTCGGATGATAACTTGTATTTGTTACGGATGATAACATATTTTAGTTTCGGATGATAACTTTAGTCAGTTTTAGATGATAACTTCTAATTGAACTTATTGACTCCCTAATTGCTCCTTAATGTTGGTTCTGTAGCATTCTTCATAAAAAAATAGCCAATAATCAGCTTACAACATAAAAAAACTCAATTTATTTATAATTACTATTTTACCCTTATTTCTAATTAAGGGTAAAATAGTAATTATAAAAACAAATACGAGGTTGGTAGGATTGCGGCAAAAGTCTTTCTTATTTTAGTCAAGGGCACTCTGCAATTTTGGACCACAGAGTAGCTTATATTTTGTCACAAGCTCAAGGAGAATGAATTCATCAATGATTGATTGAATTACTCCATGGAAAATCCACACATAGTAATAGTTCCAAGCCCTGGGTTCACCCATCTTGTCCCAATTCTTGAATTCTCCAAGCGCCTTCTTCATCTCCACCATGAATTTCGTGTCACATGCATCATTCCCTCACTTGGACCACCCCCTCCTTCTTCCCAAACTTACCTTCAATCTCTTCCACCAACCATCAACTTCATTTTCCTCCCACCTATCTCCAAAGACCAAGTCCCTGAACACGCTCATATCACCCAACAAATTCAACTCGGTGTTACCCACTCTCTCCCTCACATACATCAAGAATTGAAGTCCTTGTGTTCTAGAACTCGAGTAGTAGCTTTGATCGTTGATGTTTTTGCAAACTCAGCACTAGATTTTGCTAGAGATCTCAAACTCTTGTCTTATGTATACCTCCCACTATCTGCTATGATTGTTTCATTCTATTTTCATTCAAAAACGCTTGATCAGGTACTTAGTTCCAAGCATATGGATCCACAAGAACCTATAATTCTCTCTGGCTGTGTACCCGTTCATTACAGTGATCTCCCTCAGGCATGTCATGATCTATCAAGCGACGCTTACAAGGAGTTTCTTATCCGTTCGAGGCGATGTCTTTCGCTCCCGGACGGAGTCTTAGTCAATAGTTTTCTTGAATTGGAAGAAGAAACTGTAAGAGTCTTAAAGGAACAGATCAGAGGGAAGCCCAAGATTTTCCCTGTAGGACCAATTATTCAGAGTGCGTCAGTTGATCATAAGAATGGATTGGAGTGTCTTACATGGTTGGATAAGAAAGAACCGAGTTCTGTTTTGTATGTTTCCTTTGGAAGTGGCGGCACTCTTTCTCAAGAGCAATCTGATGAATTAGCATTTGGTTTGGAACTCAGTGGAGTTAAGTTTCTTTGGGTTGTGAGAGCCCCAAGCAATAAAGCTAGTGCTGGTTACTTTGGTGGTGCGGCTGAGGAATCTTTGAGATTCTTACCACTTGGGTTTGTGGATAGAACCAAGAACCAAGGCTTGGTTGTTCCGTTTTGGGCTCCTCAGATTCAAATACTTACTCACCGATCGGTTGGTGGGTTTTTGTGTCATTGTGGTTGGAATTCAGTTCTTGAAAGTGTTGTGAAGGGTGTTCCTGTAGTAGCTTGGCCGCTTTTCGCCGAGCAGAGCTTGAATGCGGTGCTACTAACTGATGGATTGAAGGTGGCATTGAGGCCCAAAGTTAATGAGAATGGAATAATGCCGAGGGAAGAAATTGCTAAGGTTGTAAGTGGTTTGATGAGAAGTGCAGAAGGAGCAGATATTAGGAAGAGAATGGAACACTTGAAGAATGCTGCTTCGAAAGCTTTAGAAGAAGATGGATCATCAACAATGGCTCTGTCAGAGTTAGCTGCTGATTTGAGAGGTCTTTGGCATTAGGTAAAAGAAAAATACCCAGTTTCCAGCTTCCTTGTTCTTATTTCACAAGGAACAGTTATACTAGTTAATAGCTCAATGTAGTTCGTATTATGGAATTAGAGGGGGCCAGCTGTGTTATTAAATTCGAGTGCCATATCTTGAACCAAGTGTTCTACGAAAAATCTTATTCTTTTCGTATTTTCCTCTTCACCATAACATAACTTCAACTTTACCTTGGATATGTAAAGTTTTAAAAACTATTGGAGCTTGTTATTTCACTCTTTGAGGTGCCTAGGATCTAGCGACGCATAGTTACCGTATTGGACTTTAGATATTTGGATCATAGGCAAAAAAAAAAAAAAAAGTGTCATCTCTTTCATTGAAATACCAAAACTGTTTTCTACTTATATGAGGTAAGATGAAGATTTGAAAAACCTAACAGAATGACTTGTTTAAGCAGAATTATTATACAGAATTAGGCAAGAAAGCTTAGATTTGAGTTTTTACTAAAGGATAAGTTTTGTTGAGAAAGAACTTGCTCGTAAAGTTTCATCTCTAATGAAATCTTATGAGGTCTTAGAATTGCTTTAGAATTGGGTTGTATCATGCAGAAACAAACTCATAACAGTTTGCATACCAAATAATGTAACTTTAGCTTGCCCTGTGAATTTGAATGGTAGCAACCGGATTGCAAAACTAACAAACCAAGGAGTGAACCTATAAACAAGTTAGAGAGTAAAGGTATCTAATTACGGTAGTTGGAAAGAACCAATGTAATTGCTGTCAACCCTACTTAAAACCAGTCACATATGGATGACAGGATGATCATGGATTGAGAGAGATTCAAGGTTTAAACTAATGATACTAGAGTTGGTTACTGGATTTCCAAGTGGACATGAACTTTAATGGTGTGCAATAACCTTGTTGATTCTATATATAGAAAGGATATTGAAATTGAGCACAGATACTTCCCAAAATGCCAATCGGGAGTTTTTCTTACGCTTACATTTTTATTTGTACTACCTTTAATGTGGTCCCAAATATGTTTATTTATTGAAATTTTATTTGATTTCAAATAAACTAAGCAACACTAATTAATAAGTGATTTGCTTCATTCAACCTTATAAAAAATATGAAAATTTCCTAATGAAATTTTACCAAAAAAAAAAAAAAGTGAAGAATAATTCTACTCAGCTATACTCAACTGCATAACACAATAGACTCTAAAATTTGCAACCGCCCATCAAAGCAAGAAAAATCGTAGAAGCATGATCATCAATTCATAATGGTGAACATTGGTTTCATGACTTGGTGTCATTGGTCATAGGGATTGGTAGTTTTATAGCTTACACCAGTTTGATCACTATCAGTAAGTACATCAAATTCTCCAGTAA
This sequence comes from Stylosanthes scabra, assembly GCA_036250425.1. NCBI lineage: Eukaryota > Viridiplantae > Streptophyta > Magnoliopsida > Fabales > Fabaceae > Stylosanthes > Stylosanthes scabra. The sequence continues at coordinate 40,082 of JASCZI010181553.1, forward strand.
TAAATGATTGATCTGTCTTCAAAATAGGGCGTCTAAGTTCTACATATCCACAGTACCCAACTCCATATACTTTGGCATCTTTTCTGAATGAAGATACAGCCACTCTAATTCCTTCCCCTGCAAAGGTTCAGTTCAACAATAATTCAGCTTGCTGGGTAAATTCTCATGAACAAGGCAGGGTCATGATCTTTCTTGCTTTATTATTTAAAATGAAACAAATTTTTCAAATACTGCAAAATAATTATTAATATTTAGGAAACTATTTTGACGAGAAACAAATTTTATCAGTGGCAAAACAAAGATTAACTCTAAAATTAATCCCTATCAAATGAAACAAAAAATGTCAAACTAATCCTGAGGACTATGTGTCCATTAAAAATTTAAAACAGAACCAACCAAACAAACAAGTTGTTCCATAATCTTAGAAATTATTTCGGGAGTCTTTGAGTTTTTAATTTTTTCTTTCTTTTTGTTTTTAGTTTGTCTTACATACTTTACCCTCACTATTCTACTGCTACTGCATCAACAACAACCAGAAAGCCTTATCCCGCTAGGTGGAGTCAGCTATATGGATCAAAGTATCAAATGACACCATTGAGCCCTATCATGTATTATTTGTACAGCTACTAATCAAAACAAATATCTCTTAATGTAAACTATATGGACAAGGAATTATGTATTTTTTTACCATGTGTAACAAACAGCAAATTCTCAGCAGGATATTTATCTGCAAGCTCCTTAAATATGCGCTGATATCTATCCCGCGATTGCTGAAACGACTCTTCCCATTGAGGCAGCTGAAAAAAGGAAAAATAAATAAAGGGAAAAAGTTTAAGTTACATCAACCCCAATTATGATTGCAGGCATGGGAAATTTACCTCTTTGTCCACCCTTTCAGCGTTACTACCCGATGTTCCTACTGGGAACATGGCTACAAGCTCTGATATATTAAAACCCCAATTTCCATCTTTCGGGGCAACATTGTTACGAAACGCCACCTTGTTCATTATTTCACACAACCCATATTCAACAGATACCTGCAATTGTTGATGTAAGGGAGAAGCAGCTAATAGAGGCTTAAGAGATGTAGAAGCAGCTAACTGTAATGGAGGTAGTTTAGATGACTCAGCAGTGTACTAACTTGGGGAACTAGTTTGTTAGATCATGATCCAGCTGGCACAGTTAGTTTGGGTTGTTAATCGGATTAGAGGTTAGATTAGTTAACTAAACTATAGATGTGAGTATGTTGTATATAAGCATCTAAATGTAACTTCATCAATTCAGATTCATTCTTAATTTCATTTTTCATTTTCTGATTCTCACAAAACTCTCTGAACTCTCTTCTCTGTTTGCACTCACTTTGCAAGCTCTGCTCTAGAATCAGAGTTTTCATTGTCCACTTTATGACAAGTTATATGATATATAACTCACTTTGCATCATTAAATGTTCATATTCACATTAGGCCTTCACACACAAAAATCAAATGCAAATATGCAACTTGTTTGCAACTTGTTTTATGTATAAAGAATATTTTGTATATTATTGTCAAGATTGAATATCCTCTGATCTCTTACCATTTTCAATTGACAATTCTGTCTCCAATTACCATTTTTGGGGTCAGGAGAAGTGCTAATATATGGTTAGCAATTGGAGCCAATTGATTGTTTGCTTTATTTTAAATTATTTTTTAAAAAAAGATTATCTTTGTCTCCGATATAAGTTGTTATTGGAGGTTATACATACCATAGCTCATATTTATACAAGTAACAAAATTAGAAAAATTAGTTAGGAGATTAGTAGATAGGATATAGAGCAGAACACTGCACGTAATAAAGGGTGAAGCTCTCCTTCCTTCTTTCTCTGTATTGTAATCTTCTCTCACTTACTTGCAATACAAGCAATCTGAGTTTCCTCCACATTCTCCTTCTCTGTGCTCTCTTCACTCTTCTCCCTCTCTTCTTATTCTTCACAATTTCAATAGTTGTTTGTAACATTTTCGTGGTCCCATTTATGTTCTCTTATGTTTCATTTTCATGCTATCTGGTTACGCTATCCAGACACTAACAAACAATCTAAAATTCTCAAACTACCCCTTAAATTCTTTTCTCCTCCCTAACGCTCCTCTTTCAACTACCGAATAAACCAACTATCATAGCCACCATCACAATTAAAGCTGTCTGGTGGAGTGTTGGTTATGAATTATGTCGAATTCAAATGGCGTACACTTAATTTTTCAGTAAATTAAAAAGAGGAAAGAGTCAACGATCTCTGACCTTGACCTCCGAAGGAAAGATCAAAACGGAGTCCCCGGTGACGTCGCCGGAGAGAGCAGCGATGACTTGGGAGGCTGTCTGTATGCAGCGGAGGAAAGGGGAGACAAAGACCCTGTGAATGGGATACCCGAGGCTCTGCCTGAGACTACGACCCGTTTGCAATGCCCGAACCCGACCCGCTTCGACTAGCGGTGGGTCCCACGGACGCTCCGCCGTCGATGCCCACAGTAGATCGAAGTTGTCGAGACGGTCAGCGTGCCTCATTACGACGACGTTCTGGTACGAAACGGCAGTGTGGTTTGCGTTTTGCGTTGATTCCATTGTGTGTGTAGAAGCTGAAGAAGAAGAAGAGATATATGGTTGTGCTGGGGAATGAGAAAAGTCGTGAAATGAAAAAACTGAGAGCAGAAAATAGGAAATGCAGAGAAAGCTGTGTCTTCATGTTCTTGACTGAGACGGTGACCGGTGAGGGTGGTGGTAATTGTAACTTTGAAAGCTGTTGGAGTGGATACTGTAATGGCAATTTCATGTGAATTTTAAAGTGTGTGTAATTTAAAGGGGAATTTCCCGGGGGGACAGTGTATTGCACATTTGCTGATTTGCACGTTATTTCTTTATTTTAAAGCGTGTGTAATTTAAAGGATAAATTGTAGTTTAATTGAATTTTAATTTGGTCCTTTTAATTTCCATACATCGTATTAGAATTTATAATTAAGTTAGGTCCGTATCTTAAAAAAAAATATAACGTAATATTTCTTTATATAAAGATATATTTATTTAGAATTTATATACTAAAAAATATTTTTATTTTCTTTAATGAAATATTTTATTATATTTAACGATTTTATCGTAATAAAAAAGAAATTTTAAATTTTGATATGCTGGAAAAATTTAATTGAAAGCAAAATAATATGAGTAATTAAATGTTATCCTTTTTACGAAAATAATTCAAAATAATAATTCATTCTTTTATTATTCTCATTTAAATAAAGAAAAATTGATTTTTTTTATATGTTTAAATATTAAAAAAAATTAAAAATTAAATTAAAATTCTTTATCATTAATCATTATCCAATTTAAAGACATCTGGATTTGTTTCAAGTTGCAAGAAAGTAAATACAACTAAAAACAATAACTAGACAATTTTTTTTTACAGACAACTAAACAAATACGACCTTAATTAACAGTTTTTTTTAAATTGAATATAAAAAAATTAGTATAAAAAAATGTGTAATTGTTAGTTATTTTCCATTATAGATAAAATTAGCATTTTCTCATTCTAATTAGTCATTTTCCAATATTTTGCTAACATCGTTGCTTTTCTAGTCTGTAGTGTATATAAATGGATAAACTCATGACTTTAGCTTGATTCAGGTTTCAGGAATAGCAATAATTAATCACAATAATAAACCTATAAGTGTATTGCAGTGTTGCTGCTTCTTGGTTGATTATTTCCAATGTATGAGTAAACTAAGTGATAAAAAGGAAAAAATAATTAAATTTCAACACAACCTGCTGTGGACAATTTGCTAGCGCCAATCATTTTATGCCCCTGAAACAAAAATAAAAGAAAGTTGTTTTAAGGAGAAAGAAGAGAATAAATTATTATAGAGTGAGACCATAGAAAGTCACCCAGAGAGTTAGGAAGAAAAACAAAATGAAAATAACAATAATGATAAAAAAAAAAATTGTGAATTCCACAAACACACCTGGTAGCTTTCTTGCAGAAAGGGGAGTAGCTTAGACCTTAGATGAGCAGAGCAAAAGCGAAACGACCGAAGCATGGCAATAAACAAAGAAAAGAAGCTGAAACAGAGTGCAAAGATGAGAATGAGGAAAGAGATTCTTGGGTTGTGAAGCTAAAATGGCCAAGATTGGAGCTGATACGGGTGTTGAAAATTTGAAAGAGTTGCAAATTTGGTTGAAATGAAATTGCCGAGAAAATAGTGCAAATCCCAGCTATCATCGTTTTCCTTTCCTTTTGGGATAGTTGCCAGTTGGTCTGAAAAGAGTTAACGTTGACCCGGAAACACTTCATTGACTTTGACGGGTGACTTGCGCGTAGATGCCACTTGGTAAATTTTTTTGAAACTACATAAAAAAAACCATGAACCGAGTGCTTTTTAAAAATTTCTTTGAAATAACCTAAGGTTATACCATGAGAATTATAAGAGAATAAATAAAGAACTCTTATTATCGAGGAGGCAAAATTAATTAATTGCTAAATTTTGTTTAATTTTGAGTTTTTTATTTTTTACTTGAAGTAAAGATAATAGTCTTTTGCTTTATTTATTTTCTTCAATCAAGCCAAATTACAAGATCTTCTTCTACTTTAATTCATACAAGGCTTCCATTTTGATGCACCCAAATACTTTATGTGTTTTGGTTCACATAGTTTATTTTAATATTTTTAAAAATAATATTTCAATCCCTACAAATATACACATTTATAATTTCACCTCTTTTATTTCTTTCTTCCTCCACTTACTTTACCTTTGCTTTTGTCATTGGACCATTGCCACTGTCGTGTCCAACACATCAGCTGCCTCTTCCTCCACTCTTTCTTTCTATTGTCACATTTATCCATCTAATAATTTTTTTGCATAGTCGGTGATTTGTACTAGATTAAGCACTTCCACTTCTGTATTGTTATCAATTTATGCTAGATTAAGGTTTTGCAAATTGAGTGTTAAGTACTTGGGATTAAGCACTTCCACTTCTTTCGGGATTCCTTTTTCTTTTCAAATTTTTTCTCTGATTTTACTCCCAAATTAAAAGCACTTGGGACAAGAGAAAATATAAAATGACGATGATGAATAGCCGCGGAGTCACAATGTCACGAAGCTTCCATAAACGCAGTTAGCACAGCTGCAGACCAAAAAAGAAATTTTGGGTTAGGTGTAGAACAAATGAAGATTGATCTGGATTGTGTGGGGAAAAGAGAGCATCGAGTCACAGACCACTTGAACAAGAAGAGTAGGAAATCAGAATAAGGCTACCAAGTAAATGGGTTTCTAAGATTAAAAGAAATTGGAGAAATCAATGTAAAAGTATTTGAAAAAAAATTTGGTGTACAGCACGTGAATCTTGATCTAAGTTGTGTGTAGGAAAGGGAATATTTTATTTGGTCAGTGATGACTTGAACAAAAAGAAAATGAGATGGGCTTTGTAAAATTAAAAGAAATTTGAGAGGTCACTTGTGAAAATATCTAATAACTAAAGGAGTGAAATATAATTTTGTAAGAATCAATAAATTATTATGTGCACTGAAACACCAAAATTTACTCGGTGCATCAAAACCGAAGCCTTCATACAATCAACAATACACATCTTCTTTTTTAATTTTCATGTTCTTTAATTCTAGTTATGATATAGGAAAAAAAAGGAAAGATAAGAGAAAAAATAGGACCCACAATAATAGATATTTTTCCTTTCTCTCCTAACCCTAACATCTCATACACACTCTCTCAGTCACATTTCCTGAAAAGAAAAGAGAAAAAAAGAAGAAAGAAGTAATGTAGAAAGAAAAGGAAAAAAGGAAAGGAGAAAGGAGGTAACAACGACGCCGGCAAGTCAAGAATCGCCACTATTATCGCTGTCGAAGTGGAGTCTTAGACGTGAGATGGAGAGAAGCAACGAAAACAAAGGAAATAAAGTGAACCTAGAGAGAGAGAGAAAGAGAGAGAGAGAGAGAGAGTGTGGAGTGTATCGGGAGGAAGAGTGGAAGGATGAGGGTGCAGAAGCTCCTGTTGGTCTTGACTTGGGGTGTGCATGGATCGGACAAATCCACGACAAAAACGGAATATAATACGAAAATTTGCAGATCCGATCCGATTTGCACAACTATTGGATAGAATCAGATCCGATCCGCACAGTTATGGTACGGATCACGGATATTAGGTAACCATCTGCGAATCTGATATGCAAATCCGCGAATCCGCATGTTAATAAATAAATAATAAAAACATATATTAATACATGGTTTTATGACTTTTATATCAATTTGTTAGAATGCAAGTTTGTTATTTTTAATTTTTGTTATTTTAAGTTTGTTGATTTAATGTTATATAAGAAAATAGACTGAAAAATGGGATTTGTATTATTATATTTTTTGTCTTTCTCTCTTAAAATTAATTTTTTAATTTTTTATTTTCGACGAATAGATCCACAATTCGAAGACTAAAAATGCAAATCTCTTATTCGATACGATCCGATCCGCACACACCCGTAGTCTTGACAAATTCAAAGAGAAAAAGAGAAAGAGAGAGGGAGGGAGGGACTGAACTGAGCTATTAACAGGAAAGGAAGATAGAGAAGACGACACAAATGGTGAGCAATGTCACCGTTGCTGCTGACGTCGGAATGGGGGAATAAGAAGGGGATGATGGTAAAGGACTAGGCTGGGGCTATTGTTGTCCGCCGTTATTCCGTTTTAGTTGATGATCTTCTGAAGCTGCTGCTAGTGTCGTGGGTTTTAAGGCTGGAATCATCACTCTAGATTCTTGTCAACCACTTGAATTTCAACCTTTGAATAAAGTGTTGGTCTTCGGTCCCTTCGACTAAGTTTTGAGTAGGCTTTATATTTATAATTGTTTGGTTTTGCGTCTATAATTATTTGATTTGTGCGATTATAAGTTTTGAAGTATGTTTATAAAGTTAGCATTAAAGGATTATAATTTGGTTATCTATTTACTTGAATTTGATATTTGATTATTCTTACGAACTCATTTTATCCACCCATGATGAGATTATATGGTTTGTAAAATTATATATTCTTAAAATTGATAATTGGTTATTCTGAAATTGTCAAATATGTTGAAAGGTCTTGATTAGAAAGGATCTGTTTGAGAAATTGATTTGAGAATTCTTGAAAAAATATTACATCTTTGAAATTGTGAAATATGTTGAAATTCGTTATGATTTAGAAAGTACGATTTGGAAAGATTTTTTGGAAAATATATTGTTTGGTTATTTGATTTGAGACTCTATATATTGAAAGATAAAATAGTTTGCTATATTTTTTAATCAATAATTATACACAACCAAGCATTTTAACCAACCAAGTCCAACCATATTTCTCTTCTCCACGCGCCTTTTTCCTTTTCTAATTAGCGCTTTTTTTCTTCTCCTCTGCACATTTTGAAGACGACAATGATATCAGCGACGCAACGGTAACAACGACGATGCCAATGACAGTGGCGATGACGGCGGCAGCGGCAGCATAGCGACGATAACAACATAAAAGAAGAAGATGCCGATAATAGAGAAGAAGATAGGAGCGACAATAGCGACGGTGAGGAGGAAGACCGGAAAGAGGTGTAGCAGCAGAGACAGGAAGATGGAGTACATTTGAGTACATTTGAGTGGTAACTTCCAATAATTCAAAATCCGTTTCTGTTTTCATTAAAAATCCATTTCTATTTTCATTCAAAATCCGTTTCTGTTTTCATGAAAATCCAATTCAATTTTTGTGAAAATCAAATTCATTTTTTAATTCAAGATCAATTTCTGTTTTCATTAAAAATCCGTTTCTCTTTTCATTCAAAATCCATTTCTATTTTCATTCAAAATCCGTTTCTGTTTTCATGAAAATCCAATTCAATTTTTGTGAAAATCAAATTCATTTTTTAATTCAAAATCCGTTTTTGTTTTCATTAAAAATTCGTTTCTCTTTTCATTCAAAATTCATTTCTGTTTTCATTCAAAATCCGTTTCTGTTTTCATTCAAAATCCGTTTCTATTTTCCTAGAATATCCAATTCATTTTTTCATCAACAACAACGACACCAACAACAGCAACAACGTAAACAATGGAGGAAGATGAAGAAGAAGAGGATAAAGAAGAGAAAGAGGAAGACGACGAAGAAGAAAAAGAAGAAGAAAAAGACGACAGTGACGGCGACAATGATGGCGGCGGGAACGACGACGACGACAATTATGACGGCTGCAACGACGATGACGACGACAGCAGCAGAGAAGGAGGCGTTGCAGAAGAATGAGGAGACGCGTTGCAGCATCAGCAGAAGAAGAAGAAGAAGAAGAAGAAGAAGAAGAAGAAGAAGAAGAAGAAGAAGAAGAAGAAGAAACATGTGAATCTGAGGGAGAGTGAACGCACGTGTGGTGGTGAGAGTGCGGAAAAAATACTTGGATGAGCTTGGTTGGTCAAATTGCTTGGATGTGTAGCATTACTGCTTTTTAATTATATGTTTTGAATTGGTTTGGGAGACTTTTATTAGAAAATCGTAGTTGATGGCGATTGTGACATTAACCTACTAAATACATCTGGCTCAAGCCTCAATTAGCAAGGGTGTTGCTAGCCTAACGTGTAGGCCACACATTTGATCCTTATGGTTTCACTTGAAAATCAATTTCAGCCGTAACCTTTTTTCGTTTAAAATGGTCCTTAAGTTTTGAAATTGATTCAAAATCATCCTTTATTTTTATTACATAAATAACCTTATAGTTATTACTTATTTTTATTATAAATCAAATAAATAAATAATTATGAATAAATAAAAGAAAAAAATCAAAGCATCATCTGTAACAAAAAATATCAAAGCATCATCCTCATCTAAAAAAGAATCATCATCATCATCTTCCAGGCGTCGAAATTCCTCCTCCTCCTCCTCTTCCAGGGTAAGGGTTCCAAAGTCTACCAAAAGCTTCAGAATCACGTAAGGATTCATGCCCTTGAGTCTATAAAATTAGGGTTCACGCTGGCTTTGATCAAAATGGCTACTATTTCTGTGTTCAATTGCGAGTTTTATAAGGTTAGTGAGTTGGGGATTTGGCTGGAAATTGCAATGAAGTATGGTTTTGAGGTATTCTTTTCATTATTAAAACTTTTGTTAAAACACTTCATTTATAAGATCACTTTTCTTAAACAAATCTTAAAATCAAACTTTTCTTAAAGATAGATTCTTTTGAAAAATCCTTTTCAAATCTAAATTCTCAATTTAGCAAACTTCAAGTTCTAAATCTCGGCTTTAAGCCCCTTTTCCTAAACTTCAAAACGTAAATATCTCTTAAAGTAAAACCTTATTTTGTAAATACAATATCTCTCACAAGTATACTTATACTTCATTTTCGATTCAAACAACTGTTTGAGTTCTAAAACTTTAAACATACTTCTTTGAATAAAACTCAAAATCCTTTATTTTTAAACACTCAAGAGTCTCACTTAATAATTTTGGTCATTTGACATCTTTCTTTGGAAAACCATTTCTTCAAATATTCTTTTCTCTCATGAAAATCTTAAGTTCAAGGCTTACAAAACACAAGATTTGGGGTAGACCTCTCGGCCCCCAACAATTCAAGTTCTAAAATTTTAAAGCAAATCTTTCCAAAATGCTTTAAATACTCTTCTGTAAATATAAAAAGTTATGCCCACTTTTAGGGCCTTAACCCGTTTCTCACAAATAATATCTTAACTTATTCTTTTACAAAACTTATTCATTCTTCAAAAACCCCTTTTTAATCAAAACTTACAACTTCAAAGATTTAAGATCCTTCCATGAGAAAACTTTAACAAACTTATCATTTTCTTAGGAAACAAATTCAGTTTCTATACTTCTTAACTTGCTTAATTTCTTTCTTTCATTAACTTCATAAATTATCATTCTTAATGTCTTTTATCTTCTTAAACATTATCGTTTATTCAAAATTCCTAACCATGTGTGATGACCATTTGTTCTCAACGTACTTAGTATTTCGAGATAGATATATCATTACATTCTCATAGTCCCTCCGGGATATCATCATAAAGTGCATGTAAACATAATATCACATCCATAAGCATTCATCATCATATAACATTTATGCAAGCACAAAGCTTCAAACTTTCATCATACTCATACTTAAAATCACACACGCACTCATAAAACAACATTTTCAATCACAGACACTTTCTATGCAAGCTTAAGGTCTTAGACCTTCTTTTCAAAACAAACATTCGATCACATAGATTCATCATTCTCTTAGCCATTCACTTAGAAATCACATATTCATGAAGAATTGTCATTTGGTCATGTTGTACCCAAAATCATTCATGCACTTTTAGAAGATTAAACTTATTAGTTTTCTTTAATAAAAAATTGCATGCAATCGTTTTAAAAAATGTTCGTTTCACATATGAATCTCTAGACAAGTCTAACCCCCTTACCTCTTGTAGACCTCCTAAGCTTGAGTTAATCTTGCAAGAACTCCTTTTTGCTCCACGGATCTCGCGAGCTCCTTGATTTCACCACGGATCCAAGCTTTACTTTGTATAAGCTCTCAAGAAAAGGAAAGACCAAGATCCATCAACATGAAAAAGCATGTGGGTTCTGCCGAGACTAAGGGAAGAAGAAAGGGTGAGTTGTTACTGTTCAAAACTTAACCTTGAAGAGATCTTAGCAAGCTACTCAAAGATCCAAGGAAAAGAACAACTATAACATAAAATGGACAAGATGGGATTCTTGGTGTTTTAGATAAGCTTGAATAAGAACAAGAGTTGCTCTTGCACCTCACCTCTGGAGAACTTGAAGACAAGATAAGAGAGTGAAGATGATGGAGGCCACAATGGCGGTGAGCTCTCTGTAAGGGCTTACCTTGAGCTCTTTGAGACAACTTCTTCTTTCTAAGAACAAAAGAGTTTCTCTTGTATTTGTGAAGAACAAAAATCTGAAGTGAAGAGGGTAGAGAGAGGGGGAGTCACGGTGGAAAATAAGAGGGTATGGATGGCTTAAGTGGTGTTTATATAGAGGAGTATGTAGGTTAGTGTATTAGAATTTAGATGGAGGAGGTGTGGCCGACGGTTTAATAGAGGAGGGCGGTGGTTGGAGGTTGCTTGGCACCACTCAAAGCCATGCAACCAATAGTAGTGAGGAGAGAGAAAAATATGTCGGGAAAAGTCAGAAAGTATGAAAGAGAAAACTACTTTATTATCTCATGGTTCTTAAGAAGCAAACCTTAAGGTTAATTTAGGGATTTCACTTATGATACTAAGGATAGATTAGGAATTCATCTACGTATTCATGATCCTCATATTTTTATGATCGTTTTGACATGTCCGTTGCGGTTTGACGCACCCCTTTAGACCGGTTAGAAATTTTCAAGTTAATGAAAACCACGTTGCGAGTATAGTCCCAACCGGGGCGTACATGGGCTTGTCGAGATTTAGAAAAGTGTCACAAATTTGCAACAAAAAATACCAAGATTATTGCACTCGGGTCGTTTTCCCTATGTATTGAAAACTGAGACTTGCGAATGATTGTGAAAATGTTGGGGTTGCAATGGTGAAAGGCTACGAGCTAGAGCAAAATAGAGATAACTTGTGTTGTAAGAATCAAAGGTGCTTGGTCTTGGATTGAAGTATTGTGTGTACCTATGATTACCACTAATCCCAATTTTGAATGGTTCTCACGTAAAGAGTCAAGCCCAGTCTGTCTAATGGTCGAGTGGGTGGGATTAATCCCAATCCATAAGTCCTAAGCTACTTACTAATGCGAAAGACCTAAGTCTTTGAAGAACGATAATAAACCAACAAGTTCTTCGGGTCAAGGCCTACTCATCGCTAGCAAAAGCTTAGCGTCAATGGAAACAATATTAATCCCTTCTCTAGTCCATTTGAATCTTTAGGGATTAGTGGATAAGATCATCCACACCTCAACCCATGACCAAGACACAAGAATACTATTCTATAATCATAAGAAACAAAACATCAAACACTTGGTGGGCATAGTAATTCAACATGGTGAATAGTAAGATATATCAACAATCCAAGATAGCCAATGATATAAATCAACAATATAACCAACAAATAATAATAATCAACCAAGAAATCATCAATAAATCATGATAGAAAATAATTTCCAGCAAGAACAAAATAAGAACATAAGAACAAGAAAGCTAGAATTGAGAAATAGATGAAGAAACTAGTAACAAGTATATTAATTAAGCAAGAGTATCATCAAACAAGCATTCAAACATCAAAATCAAGTAATTGTTTGGATAGTGTGGCTGGAAAAAGAGAGGGAATTACAAGAACCCTAATATAGAATGAGCAAAAATGAGAGAGAAAGTGAGCCCTCCCAAAAACTCTACAAAAACTAGAGAATGATGATCTAAAAATGAGTGCTCTCCAAGGTTGTGTTATGTGTTTTCAGCATTCCTCTCTTCATATATATTCAATTGGGCCTTCCAAGAGGCCAAGCCTTGGACCTTGACAGACGCCCCGTGGCCGTTCTCGCGATCGGTTCGGAATTCCTTAGTTTTAGAAATAGGATATCGTTGTAGAGGAATCCAAACCAGCTGTGAGATTAACAATGGGGTTCGTCAACAAGAAAAGGTGTCACAGAGCTTGCAACCAGTTAAAAATACCGAGTATTAAACTCGGGTCATTCTCCCTAGGAATTGAAATATTGTAGCTCATAAATGGTTGTGAAAATGAGGGTTGCAATGGTTGGGTGTTGGGTACAAGAGCAAAATAAGAAATAGATAGAACTGATGATAATAAAGGGTGCCTAGTCTTGAGTTGAAGTATAATGCGTCCCTATGATCACCACTAATCCCAGTTATGAATGGTTGCCACGTAAGACACAAAGTCCATTCTGTCTAATGGTCGAATGGGTGAAATTAACCCTGTTCCAAATGACCTAGGCATACACAATAACATAGAACCAAGGTATTTGGAGAACTCGAATAACCCATCAAGTTCGCGTCGTTAAGGTTCTCCCGTTATTGGTAAGGGCGTAGCGTTAACGGAACAGTTTTAACCCCGGCCTTAACCCACTCTTTTCCTTAGGAATTAGTGGCTAAGATCATCCACACTTCAAACCATGACCAAGGCATAAGAACACTACTCCATATCTATAAGAAACAAAACATCAAACACTTGGTGAGCATAATAAAGAAACATGGTAAATAACAAGAGAAATGAACAATCTAAGATAGAAATTGTAATAGATCAGCAAGAAAACCAACAAACATCAATAATCATCAAAGAAAATAGCAATATATCATCACAAGAGATAATTTCCAGCAAAAACAAAATAATAACATAAGAACAAGAGAGGTATAATTAAAATAGAGATGGGCAAATGAAAGAAACAAGTAAAGATTGCATTAATGGAACAAGAGTATCAACAAATGAACATTCAAAAACTAAATTAAAGTAAAGAGCTTGGCTAGTAGGGGCTGGAAATAAAAGGGAAAATGAAGAACAGTGAAGAACTAAGGAGATCCTAAGAAAAATTAAACTAGAGAGAAAAATGGGAGAAAATGAATTCCGCAAAAACTCTCCAAAAATTATTCAAGACTAATGTGCCCCCAAAAAAGGGTCTCAAAGGGGCGGTGCTGAATTGTGGTAGCATCCCTCCTATTTATAGGCCTCCACTTGGCTTCAAATTCCCTTTTTGATTTTCAAAATTGAGTGCAGCCCACGCAACCCGTGCCGCCGCGCGGTCAAGAAAACGTGACTTGCACGTCACTTCAGTATGTGCGGTCACATGGTACCCTGTGTGGTCGCACGTATATGACATATCTATACCGTTTTGAAGCTCTAGATGTTAGCTTTACAATGACATTGGAACCAAGTTATTTGGATCTCTGTAGCTCAGGTTATGATCCGATTAGTGTGAATAGTTCAGGATTGACAACATTAGGAGAATTATGAGCACCGATCTTTGGATGCGAATTCCTCATAGAATCGCTTAGAACTGGCAGAAGTCTTCAACATGAAAGTTGTAGATATTGAATTCATCTTTCCAAAGAGTTCGAGTTTGCTCCAATCCGATGACTACAGTTCCTTTTCTCTACTTCTCATTCTTGCTTCTTTGTGAAATCTCTGCTTTTGCATGCTTTCTCCACTCCTTCCAAACCACTCTTGCTTCCTAAACCTTCAAACACTTCAATAAACACATCAAGGTATCGAATGACATGAAAGTGGAATTATATTTGAATTTTAGAGTTTAAAACATGCATTTTCTCATTCAAGGCACAATTAAGGATGAATTCACAAACATGGTTATTCACAAGCAATTGTGTGGCTTTTGGTTGATAAACCCCTCAATTATAACACATATTTTATCATCAAATATGGGTTTATCAAACATCCCTGCACTTAAACTTTAGCATGTTCTCATGCTCAGGTGAATAAAATCAAGAGGTAGATGGAATTTTTCAAGCATTTTCAATATATGGTCACGAATCATATGAGGGAAAAACTACACAAGGATCAAGCTTACGATTGAAATCACAATTAGGGTAATTACATAATCATGTGCAAGAGTAGCAAGTAGCATATACAAGTTCACACAAGCACACTCGATCGATGTCACACATATGCATATGATGCATGCCTGTCCCTACGGCTAAGGTGAGCTCACTCGGTCGATTATCATAGCCAACCCGACCGGTCCAGTACTAGTCTCAAACCACTACCGTACGCACTTCCCCGAGGACAACTCGCTCAGTGCCCCGAATGTTTACGTTCTTCCTCAATATATATAACATGGGGGTTTCCTCCTTTCTCAATAAGTATGCCGGGACGTTGGCCCTAGTGACCCCCCATGGCACGCACTACGCAGCTAGACCGCTATTGTCGTAAGCCGGGTCATCAGCCCGCAGGCCCCCACTGTCGCTTCGGCTCACGTAGTGTCATCTTGAGTGACATTCATCCTCCTAACGAGGGGATCAAAGCTCTATACATGAGTCGTATCATCCTTTCACAAAAACATGCGTGAGAGAGATCCTTATCTTTCACAAAACTCTTTGAAAACAAAGACATACCTTCAGAATCGATTCCGAAGAGGAAGAATCGACTCTAAGATAGTTTTTGAACGTTAAATTCAAAATCAGGCACTAGTGAATCGATTCTGGAAGTCCCCGAATCGACTCACGGGCCTCCTTTCAAACTATTTTCAAAAGTAGAATCGACTAAAGCCTCAGCCGAATCGATTCACTGCAACTATTTCCAAAACTAATCATTTCTGTCCATCTAGGAATCGATTCCGAGACCCCTCGAATCGGCTCAAAACACTTGGAAAACTTTTTAAGAAAACATTCATCACCAGAATCGACCCTGAAGGGCTGGAATCGATTCAAGTGATGATCCATTGGCCTCTGTGGTAATATGAATCGATTCACACATCATGAGAATCGATTCTTTGCTCCCGAAATCCCATTTTTCTTAGAGAAAGGCTCAGAGAATTGACTCTGTTGCAGGTAGAATCGATTCCCTAGAGCTCTAAAAACCCTCAAATCTTTTACTCAAATCTTTTGCTCCCTAGGCCAATTCCTATCGATTTCAAAACACTTTCTAAATCTCAAAACACCCTTTGAAAACCTTTTCTTGGAAATCATTTACGACACTTAAAATAAACGTTACGACTTATCGAAGTTCACCGAGAACACCTTTTCTTCTTAAAAATCTCTTCTAAACTACTTTAGGACTCTCCCCACGATTCTCATCACATTGCCCCTCGGGCTTCTCATTTCTAAAACACCGCCTCATGTATATATGCTTTCCTTCCACTTTCACAGTTTATATGGCCCACGGCCGCAATTCAATAATCATATTCATCATCATATCATGCATTACCTCATAATTCATCATCAATCATCAATCATAGACTTTTCACATACAACTTACTTGTTTTAACCTAGCTTACATTCATTTTATCTCATATTCAAGCTGTCCTAGGTCCACTAGCCTAGGTGCTCATACTAGATTATCTCTTGTAGTAAAGAATCTAAATCCGTACCTGGACGCCAAGCTCAATGCTCACACGCGATTTCCTTCGCGCCATTGAGTATCCAAGTATACCATCCACTCAACTAAGCTCTAGCCACATGTACTACTTGCACATACACCATTGTAAACCATGTTACAATATGCATGCAAGGTTTTTATGATTAGGTTTTGATGAATGACAACCATTGTGGAGTTGATAAACAACCACCAAAAGTTTGAGGAT
>JASCZI010181554.1:0-13744 GCA_036250425.1 Stylosanthes scabra
TCAATATAATCTACCTTTTCATTATTTCTACCATCTAGGGATAAAATGCTATCCATAGAGACCAGCTTCGAGTTTTTTCGAGAACCGGGCCTCCAGGGGCATTTTGATAAATTTTCAGGGAAAAAGCGTCACTGAAAAAGCGTTGCTGAAGAAATTTTTATTTTTGCTTTAGGTTCACCTTATTGAATAAGAAAACTCTTCTGTTGGAAACTTTTGAAAAAATTTTCTCCGTAAACTCTGTAGAATTTATTTTCTGTTGAAAACGAAATTTCACACCAGGCGTCCATGACTTCTTCGCACTGAAACGAAAATAACTTAAATTATCGAGCTCCAAATGATATAATTTCAATTGCGCTGAAAAGATAAAATGGGGATTTTACAAGGACCATCTTTTATCCATATGAAACTTACTGAAAAATTAAACCTCTCCTTAATCGTGATTTATCCATGTTTCTCAATGTGCAAATTTATGGAGAGGCTAACCGGCAGATGTTTTCATGTTTATTTTAACATCAGTGCTAGAGAACTAACATTATAAAAAAGAATTTCGGCCAATACTGCCAAATAAGTCCAACAGTCCACTAAAGAAAAAATAGCTTTTCTCTTATTTTAATTTTCCTTTGAATATTGTTAGGTAACCAATAGATATCAGCCAATAATCAGTCGATAGGTAAGAAATACAGTATACAAAAATCACACAAAATAATTTGTAATAATAGAAAAATTGATCATCCAATATGATAGAAAATCATGTAAAATAATACGAATCATTCAAAATAATAAAAAAAAGATCATCCAAAATTATGATATTAGCTAAATGATAATAATAGATGAGATTATTTATTAGTTAAAAAACATATTAGTTACTAACTATTCTCTTTCACGAACGTTAGTTCCTAAGAACTTTTTCTTATTTTAGTGTACCCAAATGAAATTGATTCTCTGCTTAGTTATGAATTATGATTCAAGTGGAGTATCTGTATTCCATCTCACGCCTAGTAGTCCTTTTCCCCAAACTATAATCTGGTGTTATCTAAAAAAATTCAAATATATTTCAAATTAGTTGACATTCCCCGTTATGGTAGTAAATACAGAAAATAAATCTTTTAGATTATTTTTATAGTAGATTTAGCTCATAAACACATATTTGTCAAACTTTTCAAGTATTTATCATATTAAAAAAACTTAATTTTAATACACTGTTAATGTAAACAATTCTATACGTATATTCAATGATAATATTGAGAAAGTCTTAGGAGTCAATATATTTGAGAGCTAATGTATTTAATAATGAGGGTAAATGAGTTATGGACATATATTCTATAGACGATCACTTTTATTCTATTTGGACGATAACATTTTTTAATTTTGAATGATAAATTTATAAAAATAATTATTCTTTACATTACCCATAATCATTTAAAAGAACAAATGTTTTAGTATATCAAAATAAAAAAATAAAAATTAGTGCCCTTAGCAAAAACCGTATTTTCATTACATGTTTGGGTTACCACTTACCATGGAAAGTTTAGGATACTTTAATAATTTAATTTATTGCTAGAATTTCAAGTGTATATAATACTTCTTAGTTCTTACGCAATCACAATTTTATGTCATCAACCAATAAAATTTAAAATTGATAAATCCTTATAAATCACCAGGATTTGACACTACTCTAAAATTTTCATATATCGATTTCTTAAACGCTTCCATGAGATGTTTTATTTCCATTTGAGGCACCCAAAATGGTAAACAATAATTCTAGGCGTACATCTATTTTGCCAACTAAATCTAACTAAGTCATTTATTTCTATTTATAATAGAAGACCATTTTGATCTCAAATAAAAGATTATTTATGTGCTATATTTTATACTATTTGATATCGAAATTATTTTTTATTTAATATAGAAATTAATAACTTGGTTAGACTTGATTGTACAAAATAAATGTACATCTAGCATTACCGAATGCTAAAATAGTAAAAAAAACTTTAGCCCAAATTTCACATGCCAAAATGTAATGAACAATAATAAAGTAAAAAAAAAGGAGGAATGTTTATGAAAGCAAATTATACAAATCTTCGGATCCAAAATTAACCAAAGTGGAAAGTGAGTTTTATGTATCAAAAACTTGTAACTCTCCTATTCAGAACAATTTACGATACATAATGCATAATTTATACAGACTGGAAAAAAGTGTGTTGTAAAAAATTTACAAGAAATAATTAAAATAGAATACATAGCTCTTATGGGGAAGAGGGTAAGCATTGTTCTTCCGGTCTTCAAGGCGAGAATTCAGAATTTGCCACTTTGATCTGATATTTCTCTACATACTCGGAAATGCTTTAGCCATTTTTGCAAGGGCTCCAGCTGCAAATAGAAGATTCCTTCGAGAAAACTGCTTTCAAGAGCACAAGCATTTTATTATATTATTGAAGTGGATAAAAACATGTAACTAGGTGATAAAGCATATGAGAGCTTACCCGCAAAGCATAAACTGGAGTAGATTTGGTAGGGAAGGTTTTCAGTGATCTGAGTCTGCTAGCATTCCCACTTCTACAGTTAAAAATGTCATTCAGTTATTTCTAAGATTGGGACAAAATTCTTGTAGAAAATTATATGATCATCGTAGACAGGCTTACTTTTCTTCAGCCCTTGAAACCTTAGTGCTCGTATTTACATCCCATAATTTTACACTGCAATCAGCAGATCCAGATGCTAGAACAGAACCTTCACAACTGATACAACCGAAAATTGTGATTAGCATAAGCAGTGTTAAGAAGTTATATATAGAAATCTCAAAGACCTTTTAGTTTCCTTCCTAACAATGATCAAGTTGAAATATTTGATTGAAGCAGGAATCACCTGAAAGCAAGTGACCAGACACATGACGTGTGACCGATCAAGGGTGTGAGACAACGACCACTTGAGAGGTCCCACATCATGATCGTGCCATCTTCATCACCAGATGCCATATACCGTCCATCAGGAGACATTGCCAATGACAAAATCATACTCCTGTGACCAACAAATACTCGGACACACTCCCCACTCTGAACATCCCATAGTCGAACTGTTTTGTCACTTGAACCAGTTGCAATGTAGTTGCAGTTGGCATGCCATTGTACGCACTAAATAAGATCATGAAATAGGTAAGCATTACTTCTAGAAGTTATTATAACTTAAAAGCATTGGAACTTATAACTCACATCAACATCAGACAAGTGCCCTGCCATTATTCTCAAGGGCTGTATCCTTTCCATGGACCAAACCCTAGCAGTTCTGTCATGTGAAGAGCTGGCAAAATAATGCCCTACAGGACTAAACTGCATTGAGAAAAGAAATAAACATAATGGCATTCTATAATCAAATTATCAAAATGCACAGGCAGGCAATGCCCTAACATGAACAAAAAAGATATGACATAGAATTGTTTATTTATTTATTTATTTTTTCATTCAAGTATGTTGTTTACCTGAACATCCCAAACAGGGTAATTGTGCCCTTTGTAACAAACAAGATTAGCATTGTAAGTCGTGCTCCATAATCGAACTGCATAATCCAGATAAAATTCATGTTAGAATAAGTTTCAGATTTTGTAAAATAAAGAAAACCTACATTAGACCTGAAGTGAAGAAGAAACAAAATGAGGAAGAACGTGAAATCAAGTACATACTAGTTGAGTCTGCTGAGGAAGAAAGCATAAACTCTCCAACTGGACTAAAAGAGGCTGCATAAACTGGCCCTGAATGACCTTGAAACAATGTATACTGCCTTTTCCCACTACCACTTTGCCCAACCGTTTGTTGATTTTGTGATGTATCATTCTCATCCTGTGAAAGAGCTGATGATAGAAACATTTGTTAAATGGTCATTATGGCAAGAAAAAATGAAGATAGAACTCATTTGGTCAAGTAAAAATGCTACAAGAGTTGCATACATAAACATCCCTGCAACCAAGATCATTTTATCAAAAAGAATCTCAAATTTTGTTTGGTTCAACTCAACTGCTATATATATTTTTTTACTAGAGACCTTGGTGCTTTTACAAATAGACACAGTTTTTTTAGATCAAGTAACCACAAGCAGATTGGCAGACCCGACCAGCACCATCCTCTCTTGAAGCACCACTCTTAGTCTCTTACCATGTAAATTACTAATAACACCAGTTAATCCAAGGGTCCTTAAATCATCTCTTAAACATTTTGAAATAGAATCTCATATTGATATGTACCAAATTCTTAAACCCGCTTGAACTTTTTTCTTTTCAACTGAGTTTCAAGCTTTAAGATCTAAAAAGGTATTACATATCAAAGATACTGTGTCACTACTCACTAACAAGGTAATAGTACAGAAAAAGTTTCATACATAAAGCTACATAGAATATCTCAGTTTAATTAAATATATAACTATATTAGTTTGCACAGTGTGATATATAACTATATTAGACTCTACAGCAGATACACTGCAAGAAAAAATCATAACCTCTTTGAACATCAGCATTTTTTTCAAACCATGTTAACATTTATCAAGCAAAGAATGCAACAGTAAAGACTTGGTCTAGAACATTTTGCTACTACAAACTTACAACTGGCAGTCTGTTCTCCAAGCTTTGCCATATCCCAAACCTGTGGAGACAATCCACATATTAATATAAAATTCAATCATAAGGTAAGATAGAACTACAACTATGGATATTTCTTCTCTTAGATGGTGGAATGGAATGGAATGAATAGTAAAATTACCTTCAGTGATGAATCAGAAAACCCTCCAGCAACCAATGATCCATCATGAGATATTGATGAACAACTTAAACTGAAATGGTTTGACAAAATATATGTAGTCAGCAACAGAAGCCCAAACATAATAACATTGTTTAACCAATTATTGAACATACCCATTATGTGTATTGAGAAAAGTGTAAAAGCTAATTGATGGCAGTGCCACACTGCTAAGTTGTACACGGTTCCTTAAATCTTCAAGGATAGACTGTTCCACCTCCGTCGGTCTGCAAAAATAAATCATCAGAAAATCCAATGGAATTATATTACCAAATTTACAAGCTTGTAACTGAAAAATGTAACTTTGAAATATTATAACATCTTCCTTTGTACAGCTAACAATGACACAAATCAAACAATAGAGAACTTCTCAGCCCAAGAAAAATTATTTCGCGGGGGACAAATCCTATCAGCTGACCTTTTTGGCTTTGCTCTTACTTTAATATCATTAGATTGTTTTAGAATTACGCTACCAACTCCAACTCAAATTCATCCAAAAAATGAATAGGAAAGCATAGTGAACCTGCTTTGATCCACATAATACATTTAATATAAGCATATTTAATGAAAATTTAAGCTTGAAGAATACATTATGGGCGTGGGAAGTTCTGGTTTAACTCGTGGAGCAGCAGCTACAGTGTTAACTTCAGCTTTGGTGCTTTTCCCTGTTGCACTTCCGCCTTTGTCCTTTTTTACCTTTTTGATCGAAGCACCTTGCTTTCCTCCTTCAGCTGATCGTTTCTAATGGAGAAACATGCCAAAATAAAAGTGAGAAAGCATTTAACAAATGGATTGAGAAAATAGAAGTATTTGAAAAGGTTTAATTGGTATCCACACATTTTCTTAGAATTGGCTAGATTCTAGAAACATATAATACTGGATATTTCAATATAAGCATGCATGTTGTAGACAGAGTAAAAGGTTCATTTAAGAAAACACATACCTTACTCTCCTCAGTCTCCCCCTCTTTAGCTTCTCCTTCACCCTTCTCAGAATCCGAAAGCAAGGAGCTAGCCTTTTCCAGTCTCTCTTCCAGAGAGTCTTCAAGCAACTACAGAATAAGGATAATAGATTGAAACAAGAAAATGAATAAGTCATTGATAGTGTCGATCACAAACCAATGCTGAATGATACCAATGCAGCTAGTACTAACTGCTAAGTCTTTGTTACTCAATAATCATTGTCATCAGAAACTACAACCATACCAAGCATGATGATGATAGTACATACAATTTAATCCCTTTTTTCAGCCAAATATAGACCACTAATGCAATGCCTTAAAAACCAAACCAGTCGTTGGACCAGTTAAATGAAAAGGTGAAGGGCTAAAAAAAATCAACAGACATTATGGTTTTAAAACTGGGATTTTATGTAAATAAATATTTTCTATAAATATGCACATTCCATTTTGAAAAATAACATTAATAATTGAAAATATGAAAAATTATGAACATTATATATGCATGTAATAGACATAAAACCTTCAACACGATAACTTTCGTTAACTAATATATGTCACAGACATATTGGTGACCAAAATGAAGCTTTTAGCATTTTCATGCTATGTTGACACTTCTAATACAACAAGGTAGCAAGAGCAATGGTAACTGAAAGAATGTAAGCAATATAATTTCTAACTTTAATTTGGCAAAGCATTGTATATATATTGATGGACTCACCCCCCAATGTATTTCTTTCTGATTTATCTGGTTTGCTGCATCTTGGCTGCTTCCACTAAGGGTGACAGCCTCTGGATCATCAACAATTGAGCTAGGTTGTCCAGCAGTAACTGCATTATAAAAAAGAAGAATGAAATACATGCAACAAGAAATTCAAATAAGCAGATGCAACTTAAAATAAATAATTGTACCTTGGAAGTTAATATGCTCATTGATAATACCAAGTATTGTAGTGGATTGTGTACCGTGTAGATGTTGCAGTAGAAGATCATAGGAATACTAGGAAAAAAGAAATTGATTTTACTTTTTGGATGAAAGAATAGTTGTATTAATAATAAGTGAAACTGGGAAAAAGAAATCAATTATACCGTAGCTACAAAAGCTGGTAAACTATTCCAAGAGAATGAAGATATTACCTCACATATCTTTATGTTGAATTTACTCTTCCTAAGTGAATGGGCAAACTCCATTTCCTGAGTAAGAATAGCAATGCATGATTATATAATGTTGATTGCTAAAGATTGAACAACGTGAAGAAACTTCCAAGTTAAAACACAGCAACTAACCTCCAGATGAGTGGGGGAAAGAACCCCTTCCAACTTTTGCAAGTCTCTTAAGTGCAACATTTCATGATCTTCGCGGAAGGTATTGAAGAAGTGCCGAGCTGAGAATACACACCACAATCAAAATCACATAAACAGAAGGATAAATGACAAAACATATGTCACACGCCAGCACCAACGCACACATCAGGAACTTAGGTGGATATTTGAATACCTTCCTGAACATGCCCTTTCGCAACAAGATCCATAAAGCAATGGATAAACACTGGATAAAGCACACGAAGCAACTCATGCTGCAATACATAAACCAATACTACAATTAAATAGAAGGCAGCAACTAAATCGAAATAATAATCATGTATAAACGAATTTCAAACACTAAAAGCGCAAACACCTTTGTGCTTGGTAAATAAAAAAGATAATGTGCTTGTGTTTAAGGGGAAGCTTTTCAAAATTAACTTATGCTTATCAAAATTGTCTACAATATAACCTCATACATTAATTTCTCATATATTTTTGTCTATTTAAAATCTTTTTAAATTTTAAAAGTTATTCTACCAAATACAATTGTTGATGCTTATGTTTATTGAAATTCATTTTTAGTTTAATTTAGAGAACATAAATGCTACAACTTACAACGTTTAAAACACTATCCTTTCAAAAGCCAATTTGTGTAGCTACTCTCCAAAAATAAAAACTTTACCTTGTACAAATCAAGGGAAGAATAAGTCCATGATCTTAGTCTGCTATAACCATCGTGGAATCTTGCAGGGCCACTCTCCAACCTGCAAAATTAAAGGAGGGATCTAGATTTGAGCTCCATGGATACATATAACGTTGAAAAAGAAGTTTTAAATAAACAGAAAGTGTGAGAATGAACAAGGAGGGGATAATGTACTGTGAGAAAGAGAGTATGTGCTTGGCAATGTCGGGTTCGAGAGGGGAAGAAGTGGTCTTGTTGGTTTGGAATTCTTCTTGGAAGATCTTCTCCGTTTGCGTGAACCCTTTCTTCTTCAGGTACGCAGTCACGTACCCTGCAATTTCATCTTCCTCCATTCTTCAAATTAATTCAAACACTTCTTTGCTCTTTCACTTCACAAACACACACTGCTTCTCACTTATTCACACACCAGAATATTACTCTTCGTTAAAATCTTCTCTAATCTCGGAGCATATAATATTTTCAGCGCCTTCACAAGATCAAGTTGATACAAGGATTGAGGATTTGCAATTTCCGAATCGGAGTTCAGAAGAGGATGCGAGTGTGCGACTGTTCGAGGCAAGGGTTTGGACTTTGGCGTAATCGTTTTGGGTCAAAAATTGCCCGCTCGGGTTTCGGTTCAGCCGGTTACCGGTTCCCGAGAGGTTTTTTTTGTCGGATTCCCGAAAGGGTTTTGTCATGGGCTTTCAGTTATTTCTATTGGGCCTCTTTTGTTGAATGTAGAAGTTGAGACCCAAAATGAAAGCTCGACCTCCGTCCAAAAACAAAGGCTCCACTGAGCAGAGAGTCAAGCAATGGATTTATATAGTATAGAAAAGAAAAGTTTGAAGTTTGTCCCAAACAAAATCAGAAAACACTCGGTTTTGTTCAATCTTCTTAAATTTGTATATATTTTTGTGATATATTTGGAATTAGACTTTATCCAAGAGAAGTCACCCAAAAAAATAAAAATTCATCCAAGAGACCAAGACCCCAAAAAATATGACTTTATCTTAGGTTTCTTTTTGTTCTATCAATTCAATCATGTCGTGTACACGTCCAAAAAAATATCATCTCCTGTATACTGTTAATTTTTATTCTATCGAATAATATAAAAAATCTCATAAAAAATAATATCAAAAAAAATTATTCTCAGAAAAGTAGGGAAAGGATACGAAGATGCAGTTTTTTTTTTTTTCTTTTTACAAACGGTGCAACTAAGTATTCATTATTTTTTTTTTTTCAATCAATCTTTTTTTCGAAATTTTAAAAATTTAATTACATCTAGTATATTTAGATTTATTGTTCTTTTTCTTTTCTCTCTCTTTCCAACCGAAAAAAGAAACTTTTTTAATTCAAAATTTTAAAAATATATCAGACACATCTACAAATATTTTATTGTTTTACAATGATTCTACACAACCAAGCAATTTGGTCAACCAAGTCCAACTAAGCACTTTTCATTCACGCGCCTTTTTAAAAGCGAGTTTTTCTTCTAAGTTGCAACCGCGTATTCTTTTCTTCCTCATTCTTCCTCATCATTCTTCTTCTCCTTCCTTCATCTGCTGCTTTTGACAACGACGACGACAGCAACGACGATAACGGCAGCAACGACGACGGCGGCGACGACAGCAGCGGCATCAACGACGCAACAACAAAGAAAAAGAAGGAGGTGAAGGAGGAAAAAGGAAAGAGAAAGGAAAAGGAGAACCAAAATTAGTATAATGAAGAGAGCAAGAAGAAGAAGAAGAAGAAGAAGATGATGATGATGATGATGATGATGATGATGATGATGATGATGATGATGAGGAGGAGGAGGAGGAGGAGAAGAAATTTTGTTCTGTTTTTATTCGCATAGGAGCCAATATAGGCGCCTAGGCGTGTTTCTGATTTTCATGAAAATCCAGTTCTGTTTTTATACACCTAGGCGCCAAGATAGGCGCCTAGGCGTGCTTCTGATTTTCATGAAAATTCGATTCTATTTTTCATAAAAATTCGGTTCTGTTTTTAGGCACCTAGGCGCCAAAATGGGCGCCTAGGCGTGCTTTTGATTTTCATGAAAATCCTGTTCTGTTTCTTAGAAAAATCAGGTTCTGTTTTTTAATGAAAATCCCCTTCATTTTTTTTTTTGAAATTCGGTTATGTTTTAAATGCAAATCCAGTTTTGTTTAAGAAGAAGAAGAGGAGGAGAAGGAAGATCATCAACAGTAGCAACAACAACAACAACATAACAAAAGAGGAGAAAAAGAGAGTAGAAGAAGAAGATTACGACGATGGTGGCGGTAGCAACGATGGCGGCATCAGCGACGACAACGAGGGCGGCGTCAGCGACGACGGCGATGGCGACGGAGTAGCAGGAAGGAGGAGGAAGAACTGCAGAGAAATTGGGAAGAGGAAGAAACGCGCGTGTTTTCTAATTTTGGGAGAGTTGGAGATTATGCGTATAACGTACGCGCTAAGTGACTGTGGGGAAAAAAGACTTGGTTGAGACTTGGTTGATAAAATAGATATATGTGTAACATTATTGTTTATTTTAATATAAAAAGTTAATTACTTTAAACCCTAAATCTTAAACCTTAAATTTTAATCCCTAAACCCTGAATCCTAGTTCCTAAACCCTAAACACTAGTCCTTAAATCTTAAACTCTAAATCTTAAATCCTAAACCTAGAATCCTAAGCCCTAATTCCTAAACCATAGTCCCTGAAGCCTAAATCCTAAACCATAATCCCTAAATCCTAAACCTTATACCTGAAAGAGAAATAAAAAGAGAGAAAAAAATTATAAAATTCAATTTTAGAAAAAAAAATAGTAACTACCAACTGAACATAATAATGATACTCTTACCATTTATTATATGTGAATTAGTTATTATTATTATTATTATTATTATTATTATTATTGTTATGTTAAATTTAAGGGTTGAACGATTAAAGCAATCTAAAAAATACATAGAATTATAAAACAAAGCAGATGCAATTTATATGAACTATGAGACAAGAAAATATAATAATAGTCGTAGTATTACTTTATGAAAGAAACACACGGGTCTCTAAAGATTTGTTTGTTTGAGAGGAAGTGGAGAAGAAATTGGTGAAAGAAAGGAAAAAAAGAGAAAAGTTGATCAACTTTTCTTGTTTGGTAAGAAAGAAAATGGAAGAGAAATGTGGAGGAAAAGTGAAAAGATGGTGGTACCCACAAAAAAAATTCTTTCCACCATTATAAGAAAAAATAGAAGAAAAATTAATTTTTCTTCATCCAAATAAATAACTAAAGGAAAATTAAACTTTCACTCAATTTCTCTTCTCTTCTCTTTCGTACTTTTTTTCAACTTTTTCCATCTCTATTCACTTCCTTCCAACCAAACATATCATAATAATCTAATGGCAGGCAAGCAAGTACCTAAGCAATATTTATTTGATTACGAAATAATATTAATTAATTAATTGAATTATTTTCTATCAAACTTTTCATTCTCCGTCAGTTGATTTCAACTTTAATTTGCATTATTTTGGTGGTTGGGAAAATGAAGCAAACATAAGAGTCGTGGGATGGGGGACATAAGTCGCATAAACCATGTTATGTGTTGCCACCAATTCCTAAAATGTATAGAATGTCAGCTATAGTCGTTGGTGGCCATGTCCAAGAACATTATTAAGCTACATTCGTGCCAAATTTTCAGATATTTTACATAGGTATTTAGGTTTTAATTTTTTTTTCGGCGTGGTTGTATCTAATCTGATAAAATATATTATCCGTTTGGTATATCCACTAATTTGCATGGAGCTATGACGCATAAAAATGATTACGCCGATAAAATGTAGGGAAATAAAATGATAAATATGTTATTAATTTCTTAATTCGAAAACAAATAAATGCTTCACTAATTTAAAATATAAAATGTCTCTCCTCTTAAAAAATGTGAGATATTTAAGTCCTTCTTCCTGAGTTCATCTTTAAATGCTCACGTTTTTATGTATTTAAAATCTTCCGCCCATCTTGTATTTAGAATTCAAGATTTAAATTAAATTATTTCTAGTTCAGAGAATATTGTACTCTTTATATTATCAAGAATGTATATTTAATTTACCTATATCTTAACCTTAAGTCTAAGGAAAATTTTAAGGTGCTGAAAGAGATTTTCTTCCTCACATGCTGAAGATGCTGTGTCAAGTCAAGGAAGGAGACGCGTGTCTCGGTTGAAGGACAACAAGAAAAGACCATTAAAGGTGAATGGAAATTACCGGTGCTTAATGTCACTTTGATGGATCATTTGTTTAAGCTAATTTACTAAGTATTTATATCAATATAAGTGTAAAATTTTTGTGTGAATAAGACCTTAGAACCCTGATTCAAGTTGGGTAGTTGGCAGGCCAATTAGATTAAATCTATGTATTAGGAACAATCGTAAGTAAATCGTATTGAAAAACCTTAAATTAATTTTTGTACCAATTTGTGGTTTATAATTACTGCTTTTTAACTCTCTTTTTTTGTCTTCTGCTTTTTAATTATTTAAGTTGTAGTTTATAATTTTTGTTTTAGTATTTTACTGACTAATAATTTTGTCCCTTATTTTCACATTTAGTAGTAATAACAAGTCTTAATTTATTTTCTTAATTATTCTCTTAATACTTAAAAGAATAAATAATTTAATTATAAATATTACTTTTTAGTTAATAGAAATCTCATTTTTTAATTTTAAAAATATATTTATATTTAAGTTATTTATCCATTTAAATTAAAAAATAATTAAAAGAATGAATTAGCACTTTCTATTAGTACTCCGTTCCACATTAACCAACTAAGGCAAGTTCATATACCTTTTATTCATATTTCCACATCCCTAAATATTATTATTATTTGGTATTAGATCCCTAAATATTATAACAAAAATACTTAATCACCAAATTGTTTTAATATACATTACAGACCCATTTCTCCCGAAAACAAGCCCAACCCACACATACAATAAAAATAATAAATTTCAGTTTCCGTTTAACTTTATCAAATGACCCGATATAATAGTAGAATTAGTGAGCAACTCCCTGACATATGTGGGACCTAAAACTGCTTCAATCTGCCACAATTTCTTCTTTTTGTCGGTTGGGGAAAACACGCGTATCATCCAGTATTTGACACGCTATTTCAGCAGGTGAGGAAGAAAACATCTTTCACCACCATAGCACTCCCCTAAAATGATAGAGAATAGATGAGGAAAAAAGAGAAAATACACATGCTCATTTTTAATATTTAAACTTAGGGGAGTGCTATGGTGCTATAGGTACATGAGTTGCGAATACTTTTTAGAAGATTCCCTAATACGTGTTAAAAAGAGAAGGTAGTCTTATTGTGTGTATCAATATAAAATGGTTCATATTAGTAATTTTTTATGGAAACACGTGATTTTATTGTGAATCGACAGAATTGTGTCATTGGACGTCTTCCACAATAAATGTGCTAAAGCTAAACTTCTAATGATTATTATTTTAGGGTAAATTATTTATTTAAGTCATTTATGGTACAAAATTATTAGATTACACCAATGTGTGAGAAATGATCAGATTACACCATTTGAGCCAATTCTATAGAATTCGCGGTAGGGTGTAAAGTATTTAGAATTCGTTGGACCTACCGCAAATTTTGTATATATTAAACATGCAAAAACAGTGGCTACCTCCAACAGATTTTGAGCAATTCACGTGTAATAAAATCTTTCATAGGGTGCCATGGATTTTGAGCAATTAGCTTGTTAAGTTCTGAAAGCCCCATTTATAAACGGTTTCTTATCAACCTGCCATATAATACATCTTCCAATCCTATTTATTTTTTATTTTATTTTATTTTTTTGTAATAGTGTGTTCTTTTATTTATTTTTTTCAAAAATAAATTAGTATTACTATTTAGCCTAATTAATAAGTATAAAATGATTCATGACATGAAAATTATATTTTTTTATTGTTAACATGTTTTACTTTTTATTGTTTATATGACATGAAAATCATATTTTACTTTTTCCAAAATT